>BPLR01000614.1:0-32758 GCA_021605095.1 Caerostris extrusa | reverse complement strand
GATACAGTTTTATTAAGAAATAAAGATATTTGTAAGTCAGTTTTTAATAAATGCAGAAAGCTTTATCAGCCTGGTAAATAATCAGGTTCAAAAGAGTGCATTTACAATATTATCGGATCGTTAAAAAGGATGTTTCATTTAATAAGGGCTCCCCCGAAAAATAAAAATGGTTATTGCTGGGTTAGGAATATAGTATCTTTTTCAGATTTAGAAAACATTTTTAAGCGTTAATGATATAAGAAACTTGTTCATGGTACCATTGGAAAAAGAGGATCAGAAAAATTGCTAAAGTTTATTTATTTATAGTAAAAATACATAACATAAAATACATAAAATACATAATATAGTGTATACATAAATAATATATATATATATTATGTGTGTGTACTAGCAGGAACATGGGATCTTTTCCTGCCATAAAAAAAATGAAATGCGCAAAATCGGTCGCCGTATATATATATATATATATATGAATATAGATTCAATAATCTTTCTATTTAAATTTAATGCATTCGAGTTATAAACACTCTCATGCACCATGCCCATCCCAGAAAGAAGGTTTTAACATTAGCATACGTAAACATTTGGAAATTCTTGGGCCTGATGGCTGAATGTCTGACGCTCTGTACCACATGTTTAGGGTTCGAGTCCCGACGGTGCCATAGGTGTTTCTGAGTGGTTCGAATCCACTATAAGCCGTAGGTCTCGATATAATACGATCGTGGGGAATTGCGGAGGTAGTGTGACTCACGTCCTTTAGCCTATCTTAAACTAGATGTGCTCCCTGGGTAGTGCTCAATGAGTAACAGTGGTGTAATTCTTGCTGATGGCATAAAAATAACGCCGCATTACTCCACAGTGACGGTGATTTTAAGCAAGCGTTGATCTCATCAGCGACCGTTGAACGTGGAATGGCAGGAAGTGTTTGCCTGAAATCCCCTGAAAGGAGTAACAGAATTCCGCTAAATAGTTTGTCGTTATAAGTTTATGCTTTAGATAATCTTATGCTTTCGAAATGCAAATAACACTTACTTTACTGGAATCCCAGATTCGCCACAATAAAGTAAGTTACAACACATTTACAACTGTAAGTTAAAACACAATAACAGCCATCTTTATTTTCTTAAAACAATAATAAAGTTGCCAATTTTGCTTAAACATTAACACACGCTACACGTGTAAATATAATTTAATGCTACAAGTGCAAAGAATATAACTAACAAAACATTAACTTACGACAACTTAAGACATTAACACGCTACACGTGCAAATATAATAACAGTATTCGTTCTCTTATTATTTGACTTACCTTTAACAATGATAAAACACGTATATTTATTTAACACGTAAATATTTCTCTTTTAAATTAAAACTATTCCCAAAAACGGTGCGTATTATATATACAGGTAAAGCAACGGCCGTTGTTGGCGAGTTCACAACACGTGTTGATTTATATAAGAGCATTTACTTAAATAAAAGTTAAAAAAAGAAAGCCGATTGAAGACTTTAATTTTTTGTTTAAGCACACGTGCTGTAATGTCATGACTAAGAAATTGAAAAACAAACAGTACATTGTTTTGCCCAAACAAATTTTAAAAAATATTTAGGGGTGGACCACCCTTATCACTTAGGGGTTTAAAAAATAGATTACGACCGATTCGCAGACCTACCAAATCTGCACAAAAAAAATTTTCATACGAATCGGTCAAGCCGTTTCGGAGGAGTTTGACAACAAGCACTGTGAAACGAGAATTTTATATATTAGATATAATATAATATATATATATATACACTGAAGTGACAAAAAGTCATGGGATAGCAATATGCAAATTTTTAGATGGCATAGCATCGCGTAGAACAGGTATAAATGCACAGTGCTTTCGCAGAGCTTTCATTTCTGTTCAAGTTATTCATGTGAAGAGGTTTTTGACGTGATGATGACAGCACGACGGGAATTAACAGACTTCGAAAGCGGAATTTTAGTTGGGCTAGACGCATGGGTCATGCCATTTCGGAAATCGTTAGTGAATTCAACATTCCCAGATCCATTGTGTCAAGAGTGTGCCGAGAGTATGAAATTTCAGGCATAACATCCCACCATGGACAGCGCAGTGGTCGATTGCCTGCACTTAACGACCGAGACCGCGACGTCTGCAAAGAGTAGTAAATTCTAACAGACAAGCAACACTGCGTCAAATAACCGCAGAAATCAATGTGGGACGTACAAGGGACTTGTCTGTTAGAACTGTGGACAGAAATTTGGCTTTCTTGGGCTATTCCAGCAGAAGACCGACTCGAGTGCCTTTACTGACAGAACGACATCGGTTGCAGCGACTCTCGTGGGCACGTGAGCATATCGATTGGTCCCTAGATGAATGGAAAACCGTGGCCTGGTCCGATGAGTCACGATTTCAGTTGGTAAGAGCTGATGGTAGGGTTCGAGTGTGGCGCAGACCCCACGAAGCCATGGACCCAAACTGTCAGCAAGGCACTGTTCAAGCTGGTGGTGGCTCCGTAATGGTGTGGGCTGTTTTTCGTGGCATGGACTTGGTCCTCTGGTGCGACTGGACCGAACATTGACTGAAATGCTTATGTTCAGCTACTTGGAGATCACTTGCAGCCATTCATGGACTTCATGTACCCAAACAACGATGGGATTTTATGGATGACAATGCGCCATGTCACCGGGCCACAACTGTTCGCGATTGGTTTGAAGAACATTCTGGGACAATTCCAACGAATGATCTGGCCACCTAGATCGCCCGACATGAATCCCATCGAGCATTTATGGGACATCATCGAGAGGTCTGTTCGTGCCCAAAAATCCTGCACCATCAACGCTTTCACAATTATGGACGTCTATCGAGACAGCGTGGCTCAATATTCCTGCAGAAGACTTCCAACGACTTGTTGAGACCATGCCACGTCGAGTTGCTGCACTTCGCCGGGCGAAAGGAGAGCTGACACTATATTAAGAGGTATCCCATGACTTTTGTCACTTCAGTGTATATATATAATTTCTTTCTAAGGTAACTTACTCCTTGTTGTATGTTTGGAATAACTATTCTTGATAACATTATAACATTACTTGCGAAATTTTAGATCCTTCACATTACTCCATTTCAAAGATTTCTTTATTCAACAGGGAATTTTGAGAATCGTAATTTTCATTCTCTGGCGTCTGTCAAAGCTATCCGAAGAATTTGAAATACATTTTCTTCGTTAAATACCAAGGCAGTCTGCATATTGGCAGACTTCGAGTCAAGAGATGTTGTCCTTTTTACAGCACAGGGTTGTCAACCTTACACACAACGATCTACAGATAGGCATGGACCGGGTCATATTAGACCGTAGGCATGATGGCCGAGTGGCTAGTGCTCAGGAACTCGTTACCACAGGGATTCGAGTCCCGGCACTGCTATGGATGTTTGTAGTTGTTTGCTACAGCCGTGGATCTTGCATGGATTGATAGATGTTGTATGGATGTATAAATTGATGTTGTATGGATTGTTAGTATTAGATATTGGGTGTTGTAGTGAATTTGCGTTTATTAAAATCTACAATTTAAACCGTTAGAATAAGTCAGATAATTAATATTATATAAACATTTTAAACCGTAGGTCGGGTTCTAATGGGATCGTAGAGCTGCGCGGTATTACTGGCTTCCGTAGCCTATCTTCAAGCTACACGTATCTCCTGTGTAGTGCTAAATAAGTAACAGCTGTTCAGGCCTTGCTTGCGGCATAAAGGGGGACTGTTTCTGTATTATCAGCTGCGTTAGAAAAAAATGTGATTAAATTTTTGTCTCGTTTGTGTTAACCCTTCAACCGATTCGAACGCAAAGCCTATTCTTAATCAAAAAACTGCTATTTTTAATAACATTTGAAAGGGCACAACGGAGCGCCAGATTGAAAATTAAAATTCATCTCACCCATCTCGATCTCATATGCCTATTAAATTGCATCCATCTCTTGACTCGCCAAACGCAATCTTTTCCCAGTCTTTTTTTCCTGCCAAGCGCTGATTAAAATCCCCACCCATACATTGGATGTCCACATTAAGTTCACTCAATCCCCAGATTTCCCGCCAATCACTCTGGGAGAGGAAAAAAAAAAAATCACGCACTCTGTAAGCGGTTCAAAAGATGTGACAAGGTTCATTTACAAATGTGCTTAATATTTGATGAGCTCCCATTACCTTCACCGGGTTGGTATGTGTGAGACGAAGACCTCATCCATCAAGGTTGGACAACAGAATGAACAAAGAATCTGTGCGTTTATTGGATCGGTGTCTGTCGGTGAATTCAGATCGGTGGGTCAAATTTAGGTCGAGCTAATGGGTCGTCTCTATTTAGACAATGGGCTTGCTGAAACGTGCGAAGAATGGATGAGATCCAATATATTTATCGGTTTTGTTTTTTCTTGCAGTTAATCGGGAATGGTTGGAAAAGTTTGGATGGTAGTTGGAGCATTTTATCCCTTGGAGAGATTGAAATCTATCGGGGATACTGCAAAGGTAGCAAATTTGATATGCCCAGAATTTTATAATTTGGAAAAATTTTTAAGGGAAAGGGTGCAGTGACAAGATAATATTTTGAGAACCTATGGCGTCTTTAGGTTTTTGTAATTTTCTGTTCCCTGGATGTGAAATATCTTGTGAGATTTTTATAGATAAATGCTACAAGAAATATTTAGCTGCATATAATTCAATGATATGCAGCTATATATTTTAGAACATTATACTGTTTTCAGCTTTTTTTACGATTTAATTATAATGAAATTAGATACATATGGAAGTACAGATATGCAATATATAAAATAATATTACACCAATATAAAAATATAGGTATAAATTTATAGGTAAAAATAATATGCAAGAAAAGGATTTGTTTTTCATAAAATTATTTCGATTACATCTTTTGTAAAAAAAGTGAAGTTTGTAGTGAACACTACTGTCTACTGTACAATACTGCTGGCTGCCCTATTGTCATAGAAAAAAAGGGTTTTTTTTTTCACATCCCTAAATAGAATTCGACTCAATCTTTTCGGTCGTGATCATACTATTCTATGACTTACTGGGGACACTGGCCATGCAAATCTTTTTTTATTTCTTGTAAAAATTGGATTGATGCCTTTTATTTGAAACTTTGTTTATTTTGCACCATTTTATCTTGTATTCGTCAGTGTATTTTACTTGCTTTTTAATTGACAATATTTTACATCAACAATTTTGTATATGGAAATTTTATCCTCATTATTACTTAATTTGTATGACCGAGTGTTAGCACTCTGGTCCTCGATACGATAGGAGCATGGATGTTTGCAGTTGTTCCGGAATCCAAGTTAAGCCGCAGGACCCGGTTAACATTATCGTAGACGGTATTTTGTTACTCTCCGTCCGTAGCTTATCTTCAAGCT
The DNA here is from genome assembly GCA_021605095.1 of Caerostris extrusa. Lineage (NCBI taxonomy): Eukaryota > Metazoa > Arthropoda > Arachnida > Araneae > Araneidae > Caerostris > Caerostris extrusa. The sequence goes on along the minus strand of BPLR01000614.1, from coordinate 27,341 downwards.
ACATGCACCTCCTGCGTAATGCTAAGTGAGTAACGTCGTTGCAGTGCTTGCCTTATGGCATCAAAGACAGCGGTCTAAGTGTTTGCCTTTAAAAAATAAACTTTGTACTGAATTTTTACGCGCTTTTGACCATTTAATTTCACCAGAATTTTAAAAGTACTGTCGTTTGGAGCAGCATGGCCAAATCTGCCCTCAATCAACCAACCATGTTCATGTTCTTAATAGTTTCGACTTTTCAAAATACGGAGATAAAAAATAACATACTTCATTAAAGTCATCACAATACCTCTTCTGCAAACACTTGTTGACATTAGATATCTGAATTTAGTGTTTGGCCATATGGAAGCTACTCATAATAAATGATTCCTTTCCAGTCCCACCAAATACGCAGCAGAATCTTCTTGGCTGTTAGTCCTGGTTTGGCCACCTTTTGAGCTGCTTCACTGAGCTTTGACCACGATCGTTTTAGAACAATGTGACCCATTTCAATTACTAAAGAAATGAGTCGATTTCATTCCGTTCGGCCAAGGTTTCGCAGACAGAAATTCAATCCATCATGGCTTTTTTTTTGTATTAATTAGTGTGGCACCCAAATATCAAGCTTCTTTTTTCAATCCAGCTTTGTGTAAATAGTTTAAAACTGTTTTAGGGTCAATCTTTTAGCTCCAGGACGATGCTATGACTGCTAATGTGTCACTTTACATCTTTCCCCCAACCAGATATAAAATAATAAAATTACCTAAAATAAAAATATTGGTGTAAATTTATGGATAAAAATAAAATAAATGAAAATGACCTGTTTTCCCCAAATTTATTTCTATTTCATGTTTTTATTTTTGTAATGAACATTTCTAACTACTATGCAATACTGCTGGCTTAACTTCCTATTGTAATCGTAGAAAAGTTTTATTTCCTTCATATTCTTAACAATTTCGACTCTTCAAAATACACATTCCAAAAATAATATATTTCATTAAAATCATCGCAATGCTACTCCTGCAAACACTCATTCCACGCCATTTCCAATTACCTCATAAATAAATGCACGCACGAATCCACTTTACCGAAAACAATTCTAAAGAGGCAAATAAATGAACAAATAACATCTTAAAACGCATCTCCCAAATCGATTTGCTTATTTATTTTTCCAATTTAATGTATCGACAGCCACGCGGTGAGAACTCCATCACGGGAAACATTCCTCACTTTTCGTTCTGATTAAATACCGATACATTCGTCCGTCGGCGGTTCGATTCTCCTCCACAACATTCTGAAAGTCAGTGTAGTTTCGGGAAAAGTAGTTTCGATCGCTCCGGATTCGGTTCCCCAAATCAATACTCTTATTTCTCTCTTTTCTTTTTTGTGGCTATCTTCACCACCTTCAACTTTTATAGTCTTCATCGGAAACAGGTGGAGACTGTTTTTGTTTTTAGTAATGGAAGCGTCTGAATAGTTGTATTTCTATAGTATCGTAAGTTAGGGAAAGAAACTTTATAACAAGTACGAAGTGTATTTCTAATAAATAAGTAGGCTTGTGAAAAAAAATAAGGTTTCAATTTTATTAGGACAACTTTACGTGGACCACGAAATACAAGGTGAACTCTATATCACAAACATATAAATGAAGTCTATGTGCTAAGTGAAATACAAAATATTTTTCACACACAATAATTGTTACTTGTAGAGTTTACACTGTTTCCACACACGTAGAATTTAGGATGATGCGAAATATTTGCGGAATTTTTTCTAATGGATGCACCTCTTCAATAAGTTAAATCCGTTATAAATGCAGAATATAAATTATTAATTAGCAAATTGCTAATTTTTCACACAATTTTGCGTTCGTTACATGCATGTAAGTTTTGCTCAGGCCTTGCACATCAAAATGCTTGTGATTTAACACATAAAATAAAATCATATTTCACCTTATTCAATAGTCAGCTAAGACAATAGAGTCTTAAACATAACGAATTTAAAGTTGCTGTCAGACCTTCTCCAATTTTACTACTAAACGGTTTACGAATACAACATTCAAATTAAATTAAGAAATATTATTTATTCAAAGTTTATATTTAAACCAAGTTAAAATGGAAGAGTAAATATCATATATTGAATATAATAATATATCAGTGTACTATTTTTAACTTATTAAATTTAGTATTATAAATATAAAAAACAATAAATAATATAGAGACAAATATACAAATTCCATTAAAATATTTTTATGAGGCTTTTTGTCCATGGCTCTACATTTTTTTTTTTTTTTTTGCAAATGTATTTTAATTACATGAATGGAGATACAATTAAAAATACTTGTAAGACAATACTTTATGTAAACAAACATAACAAAATAAATAATGTAGAGACAAACATACAGGTTTCTTTTAAAATATTTCACAACCTGTCAAGGCTTTTTGTCTATGGTTCTGCACAGTTTTTGCTCTGCAAGAAAATAAACATAAAAAATACTACAACCACAATTAATATATAAATAACATACTTTTTGTCTTTTAAGATTTGTATTTTGTTAATCAAATCCGAATTATAAATAAGTGGAATTTGCGTTTTATATATGTATAGTATATTCGCTGTTGATGAAAAATGAATGATGTGAATACATTAGAAATATAAATAATAAAATGTGACGTATATGGTAAGTGCACAGACAATGGAGTTATACATAAGGATGGAGATCTTAACAGTTGTGAACTTAATTCAGTTCGAGTGCTATTTCAGTCTACATATTAATACCTATGAATTATGGCTTTATAATTGAGGTTGAGATTTCGGAGGCATTGACTATGGTTTGCGACACAAAATATAAATGAAGGCCTTTCGGAAGTCCGTATTAAAAGCCGTGTAAATAACCCGGTTGAGGGCCGAATTGAAGTAGCCCATACCACGTTATTAAGTTCACCACCCTGTTGGAAACAGATCTTCTGTTTCTCCTTCATGTAGTGCCTCACGGTCACAGTGAGCGAGGGTTTCCGTCGGGAACCAGAGTTCTGCCCTTGGGTCTTGCAGACTCTCCAGTGAGATTGTTTTTGTTTGTGAACTCGGTCGTGGCCACTTGCTTGTCGTGCTGATTGGCTACTTCTGTCTTCTCATCAGACGCCTTGTTTGCTGATGATGACGTGGACTCGTCCGTGACTGCGATGGTGCTGATTTCTGATTGCATCGACTTCAGTGGAATGGTTGATATGGTGTCGGGACTTTTCCTCATGGCTGCCAACTTGGTGGCCGCCTTCGCCTTGTGCCTCAGCCGGTCTTGGCAGCTTCGAAGATCTTGATGTAGACCACCGTCATGATGATCAGTGGTATGTAGAAGGAGCCGCTCGCGGAGTAGATGACGTAGTCTTTCTCCTCAGTGAGCATGCAGGGCGTCTCTTCAGTGAAGTCCTCTGGCCAATCGTTCCATCCTATGAGGTGTGGGGCAGAGATGATCATGCTGACCACCCAGACGGCGGCAATCATGACGAGCACCCTCTTCAGAGTCCTCTTGCTGGCGTAGTTGATGGGATCGTGAATCGCCCAATACCTGTCCAGGGCGATGGCGGAGAGGTGCAGGATGGAGGTCGTGCAACACAGGACGTCGCACGTGAGCCACATCTTTCAGACTGGGCAGTCGAACTTCCACCGGGACATGAGGGGTGCAGGCGACGTTCAGGGGCATCACCAGGACGGCGACTGTGACGTTCGAGACAGCCAGGGACACGATGAACATGTTCTGGAGGGAGGGGCGATAGGGGAAGACGGATGTGATGACCAGGACATTGCCGATGATGGTGGCCAGGATGATGATGGCTAGGATCATCGTGGTGGACACGGCCTCCAGGGGGACATCGGATAGTCCTCGAAGGGTTCGGTGGTCGAGTTGTCGAACGCCTCCACGATGTCCTCCTCCAGGATGATCTCCATGCTCGGAATGTCTCGAAGGTCCGCCGTGGTGGAACAGTTTAAAACACAAACACTGGTTGTGGATCCTGAGACGTCATCCCTTCTGCACACTGCATCATTCGCTCTGCATTGCTGATCACTGCAGGGTTATTTGCTACAGAAATATGTGTAAAAATAATAATTTAGTCATACTCAGAAGATAATATCAAAAAAATATAATTACACATATATAATTACATAAATATAATTACACACATATTTTTAAAGACGTTATTACACATAGTTACGATACATATATTCAGTACTGAATCCAAACATACTTTAACATTCAGATAAAAGTCAACTTCTGTCGTTTTTGGAATAATGTGATCCCAAGCAGCTGCTTTTGAGCTCACAGCTGGACCGTTCTGATTTCACTCCTCGCCTTCCGTACAAAATTAGCATATTAATGAAGGCCATGAATACGTTCTTTTCATTCAAGCCGCCCGCTAGCCATCATTGACACGGGATTTGCAGATTGTCAGTTAAATGATAAGCATCGGTTTGATAAGGGTGCAATGCATTGGGTGATGCGTGAAACATACGTACGGATATTAGGGATGATTATTTTAGTAAAAATCAGAATTCATTTAATTTAACTTAGTTATGTTATTATATTTAAATCGAATAATAAGGTTGATAAAAATGGTTGATGGAAAACTCAGTTTCGGTTCATAATATAAAATTAAATGGAAATGTTTAATTCCATTTAAAAGTTTCCCTTTTTTACTAAATATTGATAGAAACAACTGAAAAAAAAACATATTAAGTTTTGAGACAAAATAAATGAGTTCAAATATTTTATAATTAAAGAAATTTTTTAAAATTTGGATATGTCTTACTAATAACCTTTTAAAAATAGAATAAAGGTTTTCCAAAGAGTTATGTAAATTGTAAAATAGATTTGTATCTGTGCTGTATTGTTTCTGCATTTAGTATAACCAAAAAATATTTTTTGACACTTCGAAAAAAATAGTTTTTCTCTGCATTTTTAAAAATTTTTTTATTGTGTAACAAGAAATTAAAAAATAGTTCATAACGTTTCCAATTACAAATAATACTTCCGGATTTCAAAATGATGCTTTAAATAATCAGTTCAAATAGCATCTGAATTCACTATTATTTGGTCAGTTTGTGTTTTCATAAAGTAAGAAAAATGTGTATTCATAAAAAGTCCAGTTTTTCTCCGTATTCCTTTAAAAAAAATAACAAGACGTAATTTTAATTAGTTTTTTTTAATAAAAAAAATGAAATTTTTATTGTTAATAAGTAACAAGAAGAAGACATTATTTTGAACATTTTCTAGTTTATTTTCGTAATTCATAACTTGAATTAATATCCTTACGGGTTCAAAATGTATTTTGATTCATTGTAACATTTTACCTATGGATTAAATGACTTTTTTAACGTCTAAACAAATTGTATGTTTTTTACAATATTACTCTAATTATTTAAAAAAAAACATAATAAGAATTATGACAAATATTAATTTGTGAAATATTGGCCCTTTTCTCATTAATTTAAAGTATATTAAATTAACTTATTCATTTATCAAAGTTCGGTATTATAGTAATGTATCATGCTGATTAGAAATTTTTTTTTAATCACGTGGAGGACAGGGTTGTGTCGACCATTTCCCTGTGAGTAACCCAACTAAGCTGGCACTGACGAATACTGTTACACATTGAGCGCTACCCAGGGGGCACATATAGCTTGCAGACATGAATCACACTACCCCCAAAACGCTCCTATTAGACTGGGATAGGTTCTGATCTAATAGAAGCGTTTTGGGGGTAGTGTGACTACTAAAATTACTTATTACTTATTATTATTAAAAGTTTACTATTATTCCTACGGTTGAAAGTGGATTCCAAGCATCCAAACAAAATGATCTTGTGGGCCACTGTGAAATGCATCCTAACTCCACTGGCCACCTGTAAATTATTTATTCCAATATTAGATTTAGACTCACTATAAACATTTTTTTGGAAATCTAAAATTAAAATTGGAGCGAAACATTGAAACATAATGAGTTATCATTTTTGTGTTTACTATTTTTCCTACATGTAAATAGATATTATAATAATAACGAAACTAAACGCACATTGCAAAGAAATATATATTACACTAAACATGAAATAAAAAAAAATGTATAAATATAAACTAAATAAAAAGTATATAAATATAAATGAAATAATAAAAATGAAATCATTAAAAAATATTTTTTTTACTAGTCGATATTTGTTTGAGCAAAAGTATTATTTTAAAATCAAAGTTCATTTTTTCTCATAATTTCGACAATTACATTATGTGTGCATCTATATAAAAAATTATTTTTTAATACACTGGCTTTCACCACTTTGGCCGTTATAAAGAAATATATTTTTTGAAAGTGTGATACATCTCAAGGACGGAAAAATGGTCAAGGCGGGTCGCGGGTTGGTCATCCCTGCAATACCTACTAGTTTTTGATAAAAGAATTGTCTTCAAAATGTAACAAAAAAAAAATTAACAAAAATAATTTCCATGTCATTTGAACTTAGGTCAGAAGCAGCATTAAGAAATGTATTCGTTACGAATAAACAAAAAAGACGACTAGCCATTTCTAGATCATTGATTGCTCTTATATATGAAAAGAATTCCATTTGATACGTTCTTGTATGTTCTTGGAATGCGAGTGTAATGATAATGTCAGTGAAATCTTTTTTTTTTCTATATATTCACACGCAATAGATAGGACATAGAATGCAGAAGATATTATTTGCGACTTGTAATTTGCTTTTTGCTCGAAGTGTTCACAGAAATTCTTCAGCTGATATCACGTCATACCCAAGAAGTTATTAGTCAACATGTTCGAGTTATTTTTCACTGAATTACTCGGAGCATAAAAAGACATTATTTGTTGTCGTTGTTGTTGTTTGTAGACATCTAGACCAAGTCCACGAACTCGTGTGCGCTCATGGTTGAAAGGAAAGGGGGCAGTTTCCGCTGTGATGGTAGAAGTCTACCCGTAGTTATCCGATAGTGAGTCTTCTACCCGTAGGTAGATGTCTCACTTGGCTTCGTGATGCAGCTACAGTCCTATGAGACAGGGACCTATGGTTTAAAGTGGATTCCGAACAGCTGTAAACGTCCAATGGCATGGCCGGGAATCGAACCCGAAATCTGTGTCACCGAGCGTTAGAACGCTAGTCACTCATCCTCATACACTACTGAAAAATAATCTGTTTATACTTTTTAAAAGCCCTACAATTTAAAATGAACTACAGAAGCACGTCACTTGATATGGTTCAATCGTTATATTTAGCAAACTCATATTTCCCGCCAATTTTAAAACACACCGCCTAAAGATCAGCTCTTATTTTAAATGAAAGTGCTTGAAATAAAAGTTTATCGTATTACGCGTACAGGTGATTTTACGGTATATTTTATGAGATTGAGCTGAAGAAAATTTTTGTTTATTTTCTGTTTATTTTTCGCGTCTGTAGCCTATCTTCCAGCTACCCGTGCCTCTGTGCAGTTCTCAAAATATCACAGTGGTGCAGCACCTGCATATGGCATTAAGATGAACTGTCTCTGTATTGCCAGCTGCATTAGGACAACAACATAAATTTTTAAAAATCACACAGTTTATAAGTATATCTATTCGTTTCAAGCATTTATTCCTTGTAAAATAGACATAATACATACAGGAAATATATTTAAACATTAAACGCTGTAATACTTAAACGGATAACAGTACCTTTATCGAGTCTTATGAACGATGAAGTTGTTTATAGATTGTTTGCGAGCACCATTCAAGAAAAGTGCAACTTGGAGGCAATTGTTCAGTGTTTTCTAATGCGTGATGTCTCGCATCTGCTTCAGAAATTGAATTGCCAATTCCTTATTGGTGACCAGAAGTAGGAAGTTCGATCACTCTTTGGTTGGCAAATCTTTCCGCTGTCCGAAGCCACATTCGAATTCTTTTAAAGTGGGTCGGTAAATTGCGACTTTCCTAATTAGAGTGTCGCCGCTGGCAATTTTGCCGGACAGTTGCCGAGTTAATCAGGTATTCAAATGGGGTTTCATGTTCTGGAAAGGAGAGTCCTGCAGCCAGGGACTTCTGTGGGTCTCTCCGTTATTTCGCTTAAATAAACGTCTGTCGATAACGCCACTCATTGACATGACGAATGCTTTCTTGCTATGCTGTGTGGGTATCAGTTACGAAGAAACAAATTAAAAAAAAATTATACACAGGGTGATTATAACTAAAGCCTCACTTTCAAAATGCTGTTAAAAAAAAGAACCACTGGTCACAATCAATTCAACTGAGGATACTGTTGAAGTGAGGATACTGCAAGAAGGGGGATACTGTATAGCATCAAAAAGTTCAAAGTGTATTAATAGAGGGCACTGAAGGCGACCTAAAGAAAATGCAATCGGCTGCCAGTGATAATTTGAATCGAAATTGCAGTATATTTTGCATGAGTTACACATTCACCCCACTGTGATGTTCAATGTACTAGATAGTTTAGGTTTCCGGACGGACAAGTCATTCAACAGTTGTGACACTGTGATGGAAAGCCCATCCACCCCAACAATGTTATACCCAATTTGTGGGGAAAAATCGTTGGAACATTTTTTTGATGCCATACCCCTCTTCCAGTATCTTCATTTCGAATTCGAACTCATTGTGACGAGTGGTTCTTTTTTTTTGACAGCATTTTGAAAGAGGGACTCATGTGGAAAGTGGGAATTATAATCACCCTGCACATCATAGAATATAGTTCTTAAAAACAGACTGTTGAGTTTGCTGAATGAATCATTGTGTATTCATCAATAGATGTTTTAAATGTTTGTGCTTCAGTCTTCATGTAACTGTAACAAGTTAAAGCTGTTTCATTTGCGCTGGGGAACACAGAAGTTGTTAGTGTCATAATAAACATTATCCGATTTGCGCACACTGCATTAGACCCAACAGAATCACCCATGTCACTAGTTATAGAGATCATGCTCTCCCATGACGCAAAAATAAGCGTAACTCATTTTTAAACCAAACAAGGATACCTTTGTCAATTCAAAAATATTTTTTTAGTTTTTATGGCCGTTACTTACTGCACAACTCCAACTTCAGTCTTGCAAGTGTTCACTGGAACACCACCTTCATACCTGACAATTAAATAAGAAGTATATGCAGCATTTTGAAAGTGGGTCTTTAATTATAATCACCCTGTATTTTTTAAGTATGGGCAAATTGAACACTAAATGACATCGGTTTGAAACTGCACAATTCATGCTGAACTGAAAGGTAAACGCGTTTATGCAGGAGTACGATGGCTCAACCCCTGGCCTGTGTTGATGTGCGTATGATGCGTTTAAGAGGGTTCAGGTTCAAACCCGCTGATAATTTCTATTGCAGAGATTGTTCCCGAGACAGGAAGATTCGATTACGATTGTAGGAACATGTATAAAAAGTGTCTCGCATTGATAGTCAGTCTGCGAGGTGGAAGTTTTTCGAGTTTTCTCGAGTATAAAAACGCGAGGCTCTTATCTTGAAGAATCCTCCAGATAAACAGTGATCTTCCTTCATTCTCCGTCGTTATGCTGTTCGTGGCATACTTAAGTAGAACACGAGACCCACATCGATGTCCAACAAAAAAGAATTCTTCATGTTTCACCCAACTGATTAACAAGTGTGTTGGATGGCTTAGGTTGAAATCAACTGTTGGTTTTGTTAGAGTTACTGCTTTCTAGAAATAGATCCGGTAGACAGTGTGACAACGTGTGTAAATTACCTCGCATCAACTGGATTTATTTGAAGTCGTGTTCTTTTGGAAGAAATGTCCTGCCCTATTCCCCAAATTGCTCGTTGATGGACATTGCAGAAGAAGAAAAACCAAATAGCACTAACCAAATAGTATAAAAGTCGTTGTGTTTGTTATATTTTTTCATGTCGGATATCATTATTTGATGAATATCTTTCAAAGCCTAATAATATTTACAAAAAAAAAAAAAAAAAAATCCCTAATTTTCTACTCGTTTCAAAGCTGAAGACTTTGGATTAATCAGCTAGAAGGATGAAAAAAAGGTAAACTGAAAGGTTCTGGAACATTTGCTTCTTAAAGGTTACTTAAACCCTCATAATTTACGATTCTCTTCCAAGTTACACAGCGAAACGAAGCGTTATAAACTCTGCAATATACCGGAACTCTCATCAAAGAGCATGAGCGCGAGACAGAATGGGCCATTTGAGAACATATTCCTCTTAATCGGTTGTTTTAACACTTCTCTATGAAAAAGGGGGCTTATTGGGCTGGAAGAAGATAAAAAAAAAAAAGAAGCATGCCAGAAGTGGAATGAGAGGAGACCTTTTTATCGCCCAAGTGAAGGAGTGTTATGCAAATTAAATAAAGCATTCTGGGAAGTGTGATTCCGCCAATTAAGGATATTACTTATCGGTTAAAAATAAATCCGGCGAAAGTGCTTTTGATAAGAACAGAGAATATGAAAGAAAAGAAAAAAGATAATGATAATGAAGAAAAAAATTCGGAAGTAAATGGTTTGGAAGGTAATATTCGGAACACACATGTCTTGATAATAATTAGACACTTTTTTTCTCTAATAGGATAATACTTACAATCTGTTTAAAATATTTCATGACATAAAACTTTTTACCGGTTTTTAACTCTAATTTTGTGTGTTTGTGTTTCAAATTCTAAAAAAATGTCTGCTTCTATTTGCTATAATAAATGACTTGTTTTTACCTAATGCTTCATCCAGTGACATTGGCTGTTATTGATCTTTGCAATTTAGAATAGTTCTGTAATATTGAAATCTGACTGCATTACAGTTTATTAAATCGTATTACGAAATTATTTCTAAAAATGCATTGCTTAAACCTTCCAGAAATCAGATGTTAAAAAAAAATAGGATGTTTAAGATAAATAGGATGTTTTATTAGATTAAAAGGATGTTTAAAAAATGAAAATTTAACTGTACATTTATTAAATATATAAATTAACGTTGAAAATCATTATTAAAGCGCTCGGTGCCACAGATTTCGGATTCGAGTCCCGGCGGTACAATGAATGTTTGAAGTGGTTCGAAATCTACTTTCAACAGAAGGTCTTTTTTATAGGATCGTAGAGTTTTGTCTTGAAATTGTATCAGTCTGCAACCTTTGTGGTTCCTCGCTAAAGGGAAGCTGCAGATTATGTATAGATATTTTAGATAACTTTTCATCATCAGCATTTTCGCGACAGCCTCATTGTGGTGCAAGACCGTCTGCCTGCTGATAGATTACGAGACGAGAGATTTTTATTTTACGGGGTAAGGTTTCAGACCTATTCCCAATGCTTAATAGCCATATTAGACCTGGACATACATACGGTTTAAAATGGATTCGAACCACAGCAAACCTCCATGGCACCGCCGAGACTCGATCTCGAAACCTCAGACACCGAGTGGCAGAGCGCTAATTACATTAATTTAATTAGTTAGCGCTGATTAATTGTTAATTAATGTAACATCATGGCCAAAATTATTCTGTTGCTTTTTTATAATATATGATTTAGTGTTTTTTTTTTAAATATTAAATTAGAAGGTGGCAGGTAAATAACGTAAATTCGTTACAAGCAACAAATCGAAATCGAAACCAAACAATTCCTCTCCATTTCAATATCTCAGAGTAAATTTTCGTATGGATTTCACAAATCTAGCGTTTAAAGAATAAGTTCATCAGGAAACGGATAGAAATTGAGCTTTTAAATACAGTATAAATATTTCGTTTGTATCGAATGGACGGAATTTCTTAAGCCAAGCGTTAAAAGTGAAGAATAGATGCGATCTTCGATAAGAATGCTTCTGTAATTGGCGCAAATGCAAATCGCTCTCTGTCTCTTTCGGGACTTTCTCACCTTCGGAACATCATCTCGACTCTAATTGTGTTACGCTCCTCGTTTCATGTGGAAATAAAGATTACTTGACTCGCATATGGATCGCCAAGGCTTCATTTTGGCTCTCAAAATTCCAGTGCAACGTCCCCAATAACGCGCACCCACTCTAGCGCAAGGAATGATAATGCGCCTTGGTGGAAAACAAAAATGAGTTTGCCAAGGGCTTCTTGTACTAATGCAATTAGGCCTCCAGAATTAATAAATATTTGGAGAGGAAAGTTTCCTTTTGTTTCTTGCCTGGCGGGCAACCTTCTCTGTGTGCTTGCTCGAGCGTGGAGGATGGCGCAAAGGTTTGCACATTGGCGTTGGTTTGTTCGGTAAGAAACGGCGCCCTATGCCGCGGAAATTAAATTAATAAGGTAAGCGAAACGGAGTTTGGAAGAAATGAGCCGCTCTAATGGTTTTCGGGAAAGATTTTCTTAATGGAGATACTTTCTTTTATTTTTTAACGGAATATTCTCCTAGTGTATAAGTCAAGTACAGAATTTTAAATGGCATTATCACGTGCATTATTAATAAATGATATGCCTCCTTGTTGCAATAAAATGTAGAATAAGGCAATAAAATACATAAACCAGGAGGAAACGAGATATATGCTTTCATCAAGAGATATTTTTCAGGATACACTCAATATTATCTCATGCACTTTGAAAGTTTAGTTAAGTTTTTAAAATCGGGGCCTATTTAAAAATTCATCATTAATTATAGACTCATTATATACAAACTGAGGGGCCTGATGGCCGAGTAACTAGCACTCTGTTACTTGGTACCTCAGGCTTCGCGTTCGAGTCTCGGCAGTGCCAGGGATGTTTTTAGTCCTTCAGAATTCATTTTAAGCTGTAGGTCCCTGTCTAATAGGATCGTAAACCTCTTGGGGGAGGGGTGTAGTGTTACTTCGCGTTCGTAGCCTATCTTCGAGCTACACGTGCCCCTGTGTATGCTCAATGAGTCACAACTAGGGATTGCAATATCGGACCAAAAGTTCAATACCAATATTCGGTATTTTTTAGATCTTAATACCGGGACCGGTATTAAGATTACCGGGATTTCGGTGGTTTTTTTTTTTGTGTGTGTGTTTTTTTTTTTGTTTTATTTGCCAGTTTTATTAGAGAATGTAAGTATCAAAAAAACAATCGAAATGGCAAACCATCTAATGCTGTCATTTTACTTATAACTTTATCCAAATTATATATATATTTTTTCAAAATAATCTAAAATCTCTGATGGCTTGGGCTTAAAAACTGAGCTTAAGTTTGTATCTCCATCGCAATTAGATTTTTTTCCTTTTAACAAATTTGTATCAGGTTTCGTTTTTAAATGTGTATGGAGTCCGCTTGTACTTCCTCCATTCACTTTAATAACTCTTGAACATTTTTACATTGTGACAACCTATTCTTTTCATCATATAAATAAGGAAACCAAACCGAAGTATTATCAGCTGATATTTTTATGTTCTTTAAGGTTATCCTTATTCATTATTATGGGGTATTATTTCTGAGTATATATATAATAAATCTGAAAAAATATTTTGAACTATAAAGTATGATATGCAAATACAATGTGAATAACAAATTGTATATTATTACGAATTGAATTGTGAATATCGAAATATATATATACGCACTTTCTTTACACCTACAACCTTGTTTTCACAGATAAAAATTCTGAATAAGAATTTCACATATAAGAATTCTTTCACCGATAAGAATTCTAAATTTCTAGTAAATACCGAAAAACCGGTATTTAAACTTGTGAATACTGGTATTATAAAATTGCACAAATAGCTCAAAATACAGGTATTCGGTATCCCGGTATACCGGTATTGCAATTCCTAGTCACAACGATATAGCCCTTGCTCATGGCATAAGGGGAACTGCCTCTGTATTGCCAGCTGCATTAAAAAAATTATCAAACAATTCATTAAAATGGGTTTACAAAATCGTGTGCAAAAAAAAAAATTTTATTATATAGATCACTCTATTAAAAAAATTGAAAGACATCAGTAAAATATTTTTATGAGAAAATAAATAAAAATCGACATTCATAAAAAAATTTTACTTAACAGTGTTAGTCTTGAATGAATTCATTTTTATAACCTCATACGTATCGAACAAAAAATCTCGTTCGTTTGGCATTCAACAGACCCGTCCTGAAATAACAGAACAGAATTGTGAATGGATCACAAAATAATTATTAACTTTTCATTATTTTTCCGTAAACAGTGGGAAATCTTATTACGGCAAACTGATTAGTTTAAGAAGACACCCCGCGAAATCTGCCCACTTATCAAAATATTCATATTAAAGCTCATTTCCCGGACTTTTTACTTTAAGATAACAATTTTCTCGAATTTTAATAACTGTCCGGCGACTCAGAAAGAAAATTTTCCTCCAGTAATTAATTTTCGTTGTTCATTTAAAATTATCAAAAGATACCGTTTCGTTCGACTTGTTCGAAAAAGAAGAAAATGTGTCGTATGAAAATTAAGATTACCTTTTTTCTTTCATCATATTATAATTTAATTTGTTTTAATATGGCTGCTGATTTTCCTTCGGCTAAAATATCCGTTTCTTATTTTTGTCTTCTTTTTTTTTATATAATTATAAAAGTGTGCGGCTTGAAACTTTTAGTGTCTCGTCATTTCATTTGAAGTTTCATTATTTAGCATTTAAAATTTTCTAAAGCATTAATAATTTTTATGATCATTTCCTTATTACTTTAATTTCATGAAATCCAACATTTTTAACATGACGCTGTCTTGGTATGGTTTCTTTAATGAAAACAAAATGTTGTGGTAGCTGTTTCTTATATCACTGGGTAAACATCTAGATTGCGTTGAATTCTGCAATTGCATTCAGATTTCAATATTATAGAAATATTCTAAATTGCAAAGATAAATAACATCCAATATCGTATTGCACTACATAAAAAAAAATACATTTATTATAGGAAATAGAAGCAGACATTTTTAAAATTTGAAATATAAAAAAATCAAAATTAAGAACAAAAAAAAAAAAACGTATTAAGTCATGCAATATTTTAAACATATTATGTATTGTCCTAGGAGAAAAAAAGAGTGCCTAATTATTCTCAAGACATGTGTGTTCCAAATAATACCTTCCAAGCTATTTATTTCCGAATCTTTTCTCCGTTATCATGATCTTTTTTTTTCGTCTTCTCTCTTCTTATCAGAAGCAGTTTCGCTGGATTTATTCTAAACCGTAAATAATGTGTTAATTGGCGGAATCACCCTCCAGAATGCCTTATTTAATCTACACAACGCTTCTTCACTTGGGCGATAAAAAGGTCTCCTCTCATTCCACTTCTGGCATGCTTCTGTTTTTTTAATCTCTTCTTCAAGCATAAGAAGCCTATTTTTTTCATAAGGAGGAGCGTTAAAACAACCGATTAAGAGGAATATGTTCTCAAATGACCCGTCCTGCCCCGCGCTCATGCTCTCTGATGAGGGTTCCAGCATTTCCCAATTTGCAACGCTCCGTTTCGCTGTGTAACTTGAATCGTAAATTATGGGGATTTGAGTAACCTTTTAGAAGCAAATGCTCCGGAACCTTTCAGTTTATTTTTTTCTTCTCCTTTTTTTTCCTTCTAGCTAATTAACCTGAAGTCTTCTGCTTTGGAACGTGTAGAAAACTATGGGGAAAAATTTATTTCTTTGAAAATAGTATTAGGCTTTGAAAGATATTCATCCAATAATCTTATCCGCTATGAAAAAGAACATAGCGTTAGATAGAAAATGCCCGCCGTTGAAATAATTTTCGGCCACACTTTGTACTAATTAAACTGGAATCTACAGTTTAACTGTGGATTTCAAACCACACACAAACATAAATTCCATTAATAAACCTTATCCATACCCCCAATGGATGTACTGTCTCAATAAGATGCTTTACATCGATAGTTATTATATTTCTCATATGTGTAATGTTTCCAAAAATCCAAACAAACATCACAAACTGCGAGGCTGTCCCTCAGAAAGGACATACGTCATAGAAGATCCATCAGGGTTGATGGCGACTGCAAACATGTCCATAGCGGTTTCACCAACAGGCTGATTTTAAAATGATTCCCGTAATGGACCCTGTGTCCCCCTTCCGAGGAGCTCCCTTCTGCACCACCTGTCCGAGCGCCCTTTTCAATCCTCTGACATCCAAGGAAATAAAGGTTTAAAAAAACACACTCTCTTTCGGCCCTCGTCATTGACCTCTTCTGATGCAGCGCCCCAAGACGGCTGTCTCTCTCGCCTGTCCTTCAGGGCTTGCAATGGCTCAAAGGGTTCCCCCGCACACCTGTCGAAGTAAGAGTGCATAAAAAAGAATCCTCTTATATCTTCTAGATTTCAGTTACTTATTATTTTTCTTTACTGAATTCAACAAGCTGTCTCGGCGAATGTGACCGATGCTTTCGGATAACAAGACATGCCCTGACAGGGTTTTAGTTTTTAAAATAAGATCGGTTTCTACAAGGCATCTAGTTTTCTTTTATTCATAAAATTAAGGCCATTGTTTTGGATAGCTGTGTTTTTGTTTCCTCGATCACTTTTTTTCGTGCCCTTGAACAGTTCTTCGTTTTATTGAATACTCTCAACGTTCCTAAAGGGTTAATTTTTTAAATTTCTTATACGAGCTATTCTTTGATGTATTTAAATTTGTTTCAAGAATTTTTTATTTTAAATTTTTTCAATTGATTTTTATGCATAATATTTTGTAATCGTAGTTCAACCTACGCAACCTATTTCCTCATACTCACTGCAAGAGCACCCCTCGCAGCGTACAGAAGAAATCGTCAGTAAACATAGAGACTCTCGTCAGTTTGGTTTGGTTTGTTTTGTAGCTCTACAGTCCTGTTGTGCACACGACGGCTATAAACAGACAGGGACCTACAGCTTAAAGTGGATTCCGAACCACAACGAACATCCATGGCACCCCGGGTCTCGAACCTAAAACATGTGGTACCGAGCGTGACAGCGCTAGCCATTCGGCCATCGGGCCCTTGGTAAAATAAGAGAGACTCTCGCCAGGGTAAAAGTACGACAAAACAAGAGCTGCCGTTAGTTATCAGTTCTCATCGAGAGCTAGAAGTTCCTTAGAGCTGGAATCCTTGCTTACCTGGCGTGAAGCTGGAATCCTTATACAACTGTATAATTAGCTGCTGCCTCAGAGACGTATAGTTTAAAGTCTCTCACCCCGCCAGAAGATAGTTTGCACCCTCCCGTACAATGCTCTACAACAATAGTTTAAATTACATTTCCCATATGAGTAGTGTTTTTGAAAATTCAAACAAACACCAAACACTGCGAGCCTGTCTCAGAGGACAGACGCCAGAAGATCCATTAGGGGTGATGGAAACTGCAAACACGTTCATTGCTGTTTCATGAACAGTTGATTTAAAATGATTCCTTTAATGGACTCCGTGATCCTGCGCCCCCAAGGAGCTCCATTCGGCACCACCTGTCCGAGCCATTGTTATTCCTCTGACAACCCTCCGAATATCCCAAGAAAATAAAGGTTCTCCAAAACACATTCTCTTTCACTCTCAGCCCCCGTAACCAACATGTCGATGCAGTGCCCAATACCACAGGGCTGTCAGCTCGCGCCTGTCCACGAGGGCTTGTAATGGATCAAAGCGTTCTACACTCCTGGTGAAACAAGAATGAATAAATAAAAGAATCTTCTTGGATCTTCCAGTTTTTATTTACTTATCTATTTTTTGCCACTGTATTCAACAAGCTGTGTCAGCAAATGTGACCGACGCTTTTGGATAATAAGACGTGTCAGACAGTGTTTTATTTTTGAGAACAAGTAATATAAAAAATAATTTTTTTAAGTCAATACCTACTTTTTTATCACTCTATTGCAGAAAGTTCATTTATAAATAATTTTTTCATTCATTTGTTTAAGTTTATCTGGCGCCCTCTATGGGTAGATATATACGCAACTTCAATCTAAAAAAAAACTAAAATTAATGAATTAAATTTAATGAATGAACTAATATTTGAAAAAACTGTATTAACATCCAGTGTCATCTACTACAACTTATAAAAAAATGTATTTGAACTGGAGTGGATGAATAAAAAGTATTTTATTAAAGATTGGAAATTTGAATTTGGAAGATTTGAACAAGAAATATAGAGGGAGTGTGAGATAATAGAAGGGAAGTGAAAAAAGGAATTTAGTTGTTTTTTTTTTTTTTTGTTGTTTATAGAACTATGGTTATTGTTTTGCAAAGCGGGGTGTTTTCGTGTCTATTGAAATTGTTTTTGTTTCATTGACTACTTTCAAAGATTCTTATGGTTTTACTTTTTTTTAAATTTTATTCACGAGCTATTTTTATTGGTGTATTTAGATTTATTCCACGGGTTTTTTATTCATATTATTTTTAAATGTCTTCCAAGTCTTGTCTTTTAAATGCCTTTTAAATGTCCAAGTACTAATAATTCTATAATTAAATAATGTAAATTGTTATCAAAGATTGTTCGGAGAAGGCAAAGACAATGTTATTTCAAAATGAACATGACTTTTTCCAAGAAAATAAAATCAGTTTGGAATTAAGTAGGTTTTGTTTTTTTACTTTTTAAGATTTCAATGATGAGCTTTGTTTTTACATTCAATTCTAAATTTTATGTCTAACCTGCATATCGACTCAGCATATTACATTTTAATTTTAATTTAATTTTCTTATGGATATTGTTCAAAAAGTTGTTCTAATGCAGCTGGCAATACAGATGCAGTTAATTTAGTTTATGCCATAAGCAAGGTCTGCACCGATGAACGCTGTTAATCATTGAGCACTACCCAGGGGCACGTGTATCTCGAAGATAGACTATGGACGCGAGTTACACTACCCCCACAACGCTCTACGATCTTACTGTAGAGGCCGGAACCTACTGTTTGAAGTGGATTCCAAAACACTCACAAACATCCATGGTACTGCCGGGACTGAATTCGAAATCTGCAGTACCGGGCGCTAGCCACTCGGCCATCAGGTCCCATTAATTCAAAAAAATTAAGCGAAATATATGGAATTTTTTATTGAAATAGATATTATTAATACTTTTATTTCAATTAGTGTTTTTTGTTGCCCATTGAGATATTGGTATAAAATAATGTTTAAAATATTATAAAATACATTGTTATGAAAGTAGGAATGATTTAGGTTTATTTAAAAATATTAACATGGAGGATCACATGTTTCTGTTATACACTACGAATAGAATGATGCAGGTATACCTTACTGAAGAATTTTGAATTTGCAAGAATTGCAGCCATATAGGCATCCAGTTTGGTAAAGGTCCCTTGTTACTGAAAGCAGTGCCTGAATTTAGATTTAGATAAGTATGTACGTGCATTTGTAAGCCTTTGCCTCACTCATACATAAAGTTACTAGAAGCCTACCTCATTACCAGACTACTGTTAGTAGAACAGAGGCCATTATTAACCGGGAGATCTTTTAGAATGCCCTGCAATTATATGCCATATAGAGGAATACTCAGGATTGCCAAAAGATTAGCTGCCTGAAGGCCAATTGGCCAACGGTCTGGCCTTTGTTGCTTCAGGTTTGAATTCTGGCGGTAGCAAGGATGTTTGTGGGTGGTTCCAGAATCCACGTTCAACTGTAGTTCCCTGTCTGTTTAGCCCAAAGTATTCCCAAAATGAACGTAGAGCGACACACCAAACCAAATTGGAAAAGTGCTTTATAATCAAGTTGTACTGTATCCATTTTACCAGAGGAAAAGCAACGCTCTGCAAAATATTAAATGGTATGCAACGATTCCATGACTTCGTATCATACGCAAATTTCTCTCTTTCTACAAAACCAATCTACTTATCCACAGATGATTGTAAATGAAATAGAGTAAAATATGCGTTTCCATGCCCATTTTTCCAAGAGCGTTTCTCTCTTCTGCTGAGCGTCAAAACCTGCACAAGTTGCTTTGAAAAGTTCTTTGTTTTTGTTTTTATACGGATAAATATTTAAAGCTTAATTATTTTCTTTGCAGTTTCATTCTTTTAGCTTTGTAACTGAACTTAATTTGGTTAAATAACAGTTCGGACTAATAAAAAAAAAACCTCGTGAATGTGTGTTGTGACTAATCCTCAGTGTCTTGCAGTGCTGGACGGACATCCCACGAGTGGAGGGGGAGGGAAAGGGGGCAGCTTCTGTTGGGATGGAGCACCCGTAGGTAGTTAGGAGGGAGCATTCGGTCCACACGGGTTTATTGTCAATTTATGCAGAAAATATTTTTTAATAGATTATTTTGTGTGCATATTTTCGTTGTATTATCATATGGGAAATATTAAAAAAATTTCTATCTGAACTTCAGGCAAAAAGTCGAATTGTTGCTTTTAATCATTTAACGAATTATCCCCTCGTATCTCATATTTATATATTTTTCTGTAATTTTTGGAAATTTTATTTATATTGAAGGGGCCTGATGGCCCAGTGAATAGCATTCTGGCGCTCTTTTGACACATGTTGCGGGTTCGAGTCCCCCCAGTGCCATGGATGTATGTGGTGGCTCGGAATCACTTTAAATCGTAGGTCTCAGTCTCATAGGATCGTAGAGAGTTGTGGGGTAGTGTGACTCGCGTCCATAGCCTATTTTCAGGCTACACGTGGCCCCTGGTTAATGCTAAATAAGTAACAGCGTTCATTGGTGCAGCCGCTCTAATATGACGTAGAGCGTTCGGCGTAGGCCTGATAAAAGATAGCATCTCTTGTCTCGAAATCTACCAGCAGGCAGACGGCTTTGGCGAACCATGGGGCGGGACAATATTAATAATTGATTACCCATTTGATTATGAACGACATTAATACTTGATTCAGTTCTTGCATAGTTTTATTAAAGGGTCTCTCTAAATTATATCATTTCGGCTATCCATAATCGAATGTAAACATTCCAATTCCGGGAGAACATTCTTGTCATCGTATTTAAAACCGTCGCCTGTTTCATTTTTGCCTTTGGAATTGATTTACAGTTGCAATGACACCCCGAGACATCCTTTCAAGCATACTTGAACTCCAATGATCATTCCATTATCGTCCGCAAATGAATGCGCATTCCAATGAGAGCGATCACTCTTGCCAGTTAAATGTAAAAATGTAAAATCTTTATTAAATTCCTCATTCGAATCCACTATTTTTCACTGTCTCATTTTAATCGGAACTGTGACTTGCTATCTCATGGGGAGATGAAGGAACCGTGACATGTCTACGAAGGCGGCTCCGAGGGGGTGCCGCCCCGCACCTCATTAAATATCGATAACTCGAGAGAGGATCCTAAAATTGATTATCGATTCCGGAGTTATTTCAGGGTGTTTCTGGAGAGGGGTCTCTTCAAAAATAGAAAACTTTCCGGAAGAATGTTCCTGTTCAAATCTTCATCTTGAAAATCATACTAGCATTTATCACTCTGTTATTAGGAGACGTCCAGGTTTGCAAA
Organism: Caerostris extrusa; assembly: GCA_021605095.1. Lineage (NCBI taxonomy): Eukaryota > Metazoa > Arthropoda > Arachnida > Araneae > Araneidae > Caerostris > Caerostris extrusa. The sequence goes on along the minus strand of BPLR01000614.1, from coordinate 6,008 downwards.
CTGCGTCGAAAATTGCCAGCTCAGTAGATTTTTCACCATAGAACAGCATTTCACTGACAGTTGCAGTTGCAGTGAAGCACAGGGTTGTAAAGGCCACATTTATTCTAACTGGATTGTAACAAAACTTAAAATTTTATAAACATAAATTTATTTATTTAATTTTAATCAAATATAAATTCCTTATATATCGATACATTTTAAAAACTATTTTTCTTAAGTTAAATTGTAGGTACTTTTCAATTCAGGGGGACTAACGGCCGAATAACTAGCACTTGCTGCCACTGCTTTCGGGCAATTTACAATAAATAAAAAAGTGTTGAACATAATGCTTGTATCTAATAAGATGCTCACTTTTCAACCTAGCTAAAGCTTCGACGTTTTATACTTTTTTATCAAAATAAGAAAATATTTCAAACAAAATTATCTATGATACAATTAAAGTGAATGGATGATGATTTGGTTTGGTTTGTCGCTTTACGGTCATTTTGTGTACACTTTATGTTCATTAGACCGAGAACTACCATTTAAAGTGCATTCGAACCCCTCACAAACATCCATGCCACCCCCAGGATTCAAACCCGAAACTTGTGGGCTTACCAAAGTGCTAGCCAACTGGTCCCTAGGCCGCGAAAACCCGTAAGTTACGTAATCCGAATTACAAGACAAGACGCTGAACATCCCAAACGTCATGGCATATCCTCGTTTTTGAAACAGCGTCTACAACAAAGCCGCCAGAGGATGGAACCTCATCCCTAATGCTCACCTGCGGCGTACTTTTGCTCCTGAGTCCCGAGTCAATTGAAACTTTTAATTGAATTGAAAATTTTATTTGAAAACTTTGAAATAATAATGAAAACTGGTTGAAATTGAATACTTGAAAACTTGAATTGGAATCTTTATTGGAAACTTTAATTGAGAACTAATTGAAAAAATTTATTTTGTAAATAGTTAGGCTGATTTGTCACCCTACTATCATTTTTTACTCACTAGAGCTAATTATACGGGGACCTACAGTTTAACGTGGATTCCGAAAGATTCGAACTTGAAGCATGTGATACGAAAGGCCAGAGTGCTAGTTGCTATTCTGCAAATAAAAAAAAGTTTATAAATGCAAAATGAACATGATAGCGACGCTGTTCAACCCCTATCTGTTGATTTTTAAAATACTCTTGCATAAAATTGTGGGATGTTGCAATGACAAGTGGATAATGCTATTTTCTTTTCACATCTGAAAACTTGCTCCACGCCTGAAGCCGAGATGTCACTTTCGGATAATCTGTCACAAAGAGGAGGAGGGAATATGCCCGTTACTCTGTGCCCCGAAGGAAGTGAAGAATACATTCTTGAAATATTTCCGTAAATATTCTCTTATTCGATGTACATTCTCAATGGATATAAGAATTTATGCGTTTTGGTTCAGACAGCGTGTGTATCAGGGATGTTTATATTTTACTTACTCTAGCCCATTTGAAAATAGTAAGCTGTAATATGGCTCCAAATAAAGACACTCATTTTAATGATCACATTTAAGCTAAAAAGTTGACATGTTTCTTATAATTTCTATAGTTCTTAATATTCTAGTGAAAATATGACAGAGATAGCCTGTTTTATTTATGAGTTTACTGTTAGAACTTTATAACATTTACGACACAAAAGAGACATTTTCAATTTGACAAATCTGGCACAAAAGGTTAGCACTTTTGGTTCAACTTACACCTGCGAATTGTTTTTACTTTTCGAAAATGAAATGGACCCAACTCAAAACATGCTCAAACATAGCGGACGCAACACCCATTTCGATGTGCAAATACCCAAATGGAGATTGATTTGCAAAAACTAAAACTTTTTAAACTTTTTGCAAAAACTTAAACTATATTTTTTCACAATGTGCGCTTAGTATCATTATTAATATATTGTCTATGTTTACATGCAAGAATAATAGCAAACACAAAAATAATAACTCATTCTGTTTCCATGTTTCACTCAAAACACTTTCCGTAGTGGGTCTAAATCTAATACGGGGATCTATAATTTTATACGCGGTCCTCGGAGTCAGGATGCCTTTCCAAAGTGGCCCGCAGATCATTTGGGTTGGTCACCCATGCATGAGTGTAACACGATAACTACCAATGTCTACAAAATAATGGTTGTTTCAAAAAGGAAATTGATTTTTTTCTCCAGAATGCGAAACATAATATCAAGCCAAGCATTGTTTTCCATGCATCCACACATGCATCGAATAACAGATGCACACAGCAAAGAAGAAGAAGCGAGTTCTTTTCAATGACTCAGAAAACAGGACATGAAACGAATCCGCTCCAATATGTGTTCGGCAATATTGATTTCCGAATCGGACCATAATGGGTCCGAACATATTTTTGAGGACAAAAGAAGAAATATTCGATAATCGATCCTTCTTGGAGGGGGGGTGACGTAAGCACATCTCCTACACGACACTTGTTCTCTAATAAATTCCGCTGCCAACAAAGTCCTGCGCCCCAGTTAAGTGGCATGTAATGGGATCCCCAGTTTCTTAGCAGATCCCAATTTCTTAGCATCAGTTTTCCAACTTGCTGAAAGAAATAATGAGCCATGCTTCATAAATAATGTTTATTTCCCATCCATCCTAATCATATTCATTTCCAAATAAAAATAAAGTTTCATTTTTAGATTGGTTTAACCCTGAGTTATAAAACACATAAAATAGTTAAATATCCCTTTGAAACGAAAAGTTCAATCCATTTTTTTTATTTGTTTGGTTTGGTTTGTCGCTCTACTGTCATTTTGAGCATACTTCAGATGGTAGGTACCGGACTATAGTTAGACCTGTACCTACAGTTTAGCGTGTATTCCGAACCACTCAAAAATCTCCCTGCCACCACCTGCCATCAGGTTCGAATAAAAGATTCCAACCTGAAGCCTTGGTACCAAAGGCCAGAGTGCTAGTCAAGGGCCATCCGACTACAGCCCTTTCTTTAAAGCACAAAACAATAACTCAATAGGACCGTAAGGGCCGAGTGTCTGGCCCTCTGTGCCGCAGGTTTCTGGTTGGGTTGTCGGCGGTGCCATGGATGTTTGTAATGGTTCGAAATCCACATTGTGACTGTAGAGCGTTAGGTGAAGTCTGACAAACCTATCTCGTAAAAAATCAGCGTCGTTAAACTTCTACTTATGGGTGCTCTATCCCAACGGAAGCTGCCCCTTACCCTCCAGTCATGAGTTCATACGGATTCGTGGACTTGGTCTAGATGTCTGCCAAGTAGGATAAGATAACAAAAACAACAACACTAACTCAATGTCTACCTACAAATAATGAAATAGGGATTCATCGTTAAAAACGTCAAGCATGAAAGACTGGATCGCCTTCGAGCTATCCCATAGCTCCGAAGGCGATAGGGCATCTAAAGGAGAGTTCTTTCGAGAGTTTGGAAACCTATTGTTCAATACGAACAGTCCAAACACATGAGCTTTCGTCCATCATAAATTTTAGGGAACTCTGGATGCTCCAGTAACATTTTGGACAGAAGCGCATCAACTCTTCATGCCCAAACCCCTCATTTCATGACCAGAGAAATCGACCCTTTGAAGCAATGGTTCCGTCCAAATGCTTTCAATAAAAGCACATGTCACACGATTTTGATAAAGAGCACTTGCCAGAATTTATCCCTGCTGAAGCAAGATATACAGAGGGCGCCTCGATTGGCCATCCCATTCAATTTAATTTTCAAAACCGAAAAAGCTTGAGTAACAGGTGGGCTGAAATGTTTGTAGGCTGACATATAGATGACGCTACTAGTATTAAATCCATATAAGTTTTAGTTAGCTTATACACAATACTAATAGTGCAACACACACCAACACACACGCTTTCACATACTAATAGTGCAACAGCTGTCAAATTTATACACGTGTCTTTTGAAGATTTAGGGCTAACTAAAAATCATATGGATTTAAAACTATAGCGCCATCTATGTCTCAGCCCATGAACTTTTCCGCCCACGTGTTAATTGCCTTTTACACACCCGTTGAGAATCAAGGCAACACAGTTATATACTTTCAATACGTCTTTGTCATTAATGTATAAAAACTGGGAAAGAAAACATGAGTTTTTAAATTACACATAAATTATCTAAAATGAATAGACGTTCCTATTACAGGAAAATTAAAAAAAAAAAGAAAAAAACATATTAACCTGGGTAAACCATATCTTAGATGACGTTGATCGGAATTTAAAAAAATATTCCACATGATTTTGGAATAAATGTCGTAGAAAAGTAAAAATATTTAAGGGGTTCCTCATCACGATTAGCACGTTGTATGTTTTCTTTTTCCAATTTTCTGTAACGTCTATCGGCCCCCAGACAATTTATGTGTATTTAAAACTCATGTTTGGTTACCTGCATTAATAGTGGAGCAATATGTTACTGATTAACAATATTTAAAAGAGCAGTGTACGTGGGAAGAAGTTCTGGGCTGAAAGTGGAGATGGCATACTAGTTTTTAATCCACATGTTTTAGTTAGCCTAAATCTCAGAAACACATAATATACGGCAGCTATTATGTATGTGGCAGTGATATTAATTGACAATGTTACTATTAGCGGCCAGTGTATAAGCTTAACTAAAAGCATGTGGACAGCTGCACCGTAACAATCTCCCACAAGTGTGCCTCCTTTGCTATCAAATCGTGTGACATATTAACTTTAATAAGCGCTGAACTGTCGGCCAAGGGTCATTCTGTGAAATGAGGGTTGTGTGCCTTCTGTCCAAAAATGTTACAGGCTGATTCAAAATGAGACATGGTAATAGGTTCAAACTCATCCTTTCCTTCAGACTGTGGGATGCTGCATTAGTCCAACACATCGCTGCTGCAGGTGCCAGCTGCTGGGTGTGTTGTTGTTTATTGTATCTACTTGTGCAATCCATGGCTGACTGGTTCCATGAGACTCAGGCACACCCAAGCTCAAGTTGCTTGGCGCCCAGGTTGGAGGCTGTTGCTCTACAGTCTGGCTGTGAACTGAACCATTACAGCCACTCCATGGCACACCGCAAACCAGAGGCTGCGGCACCTTACATTCTATTGCCAATTTTATTAGCACCTTAGCTGTTCCACTCTGGCGCTGTGCCTTAGGCTCGGAGCTATTCAGCCTGAGATGGCAATTGATGGCTGGCTTTGAGTGGTTCGGGAGGCTCCACACTAGAAGCTGGGAGGAAGTACAGGTGTCAACACTGGTCAAACACCTACATCGTATGCTCAAGCGGCTGAGTAGCGCAAGCCAAACAATGGATGGCTTTTTCGTTTCAGAGATATTTAACATTTTATGTGTTTAACAGGGATACCAATCTAAAAAATGAATATTTCTTTTGAAATGAATATAGTGTGAATTGAAATAAGCTTATGACATGTCTTTCTTTCCGGCACCCAAGTTAAGCTGTGCTAAAAGCCCGGGATGCAAAACTGGGATCCCATTACATACTGCTGCTATTGGCACAGCAGAATTTGGCTCAGAGAACAAAAGTGTCGTGCCAGAAGATGCTGTGCCTCCAGAAGGATGGGTACATCATGTTTCTATTATGTTCGAACATTATGAAATTCGAAAAATCAATACTGGAGTTCTCATGTCTGACTGAGTGCGAACAATATGCTACGCGTGACCACGCTCATTCGTGCATGTGTGATGCATGAAGCAATGCTGGCAATGTTCCATGTTTGTTCTGAAGAAAAAATCAACCATCCCCAGCAGACGTGGTGCCGCCGTGTTGCTCATGCATGGTGCTGGCCCAAGCCTGATCTGCGAGCCCCGCTAACGTCTGGCTCCGGACCGCCTATAGTTCGGCATTGGGCCCAGACCCACTTACCTTTGGAGATGGCTATGAAACTGGTAACCAGCTGTGTTCCATGTAAACATAGACAATAACAGCCAATAATACTAAGCGTATGAAAAATATAGTTTAAAAGTTTAAAGGATTACAGTTACAAAAATCAGTACTCCGACAGTATTTGCGCTG
>BPLR01000613.1:0-68503 GCA_021605095.1 Caerostris extrusa | reverse complement strand
ATTTATTAATAATTTAAGCAATTTTAATAAGCTAATTAAATTAAATCATGTAAAATAAATTTTGAAATATTACTAAGCTGAATACTTTAATAAAAGCTGAACATTTTATTTCTCCATAATGAATGCAGAAACGAGTTTTCAGTTTTTTTTTAAAAACTTTGTATTTCACAATTAGAAATTTTCTATTGAATATAAATATATTCTAAAGTGAAAAACATTTTATCTTTGAAATTTCTCATCTTGCAAAAATTTGTAGTTATTTTCTATAATAATGACAATAATAAGAATTTATCTAAAATCATATTCTATTTGAAATTTTCATATTATCTTAAGTTGTGAAACAATATCAACAATGCTTTCTCCAAAAATTCAGAAACATATATTCTTGTTAATACTATAAATTATGCCATTAAATTATAGAATTAACTGGTCAATGATAATGTGTCTTGCAATTGGTATTTGTAATTAATGTTTTGTTTATCATGAACTTCAACAGATTTAGGAGATACTTTTTCCATTTTTGTTAAATGTCTTTTTGAATTGATATTAATCCTGAACAAAAATTCTTGTGCAATTCAGAACCATATATTCGCATTACTAAATTATATCATTAAATTATAGAATTAACTAGTCAATAATAATAGAGTAATGTGTCTGGCAATTGGTATTTGTAACTAATGTTTTGTTTATTTTGAACTTCGATTGATTTAAGAGAAACTTTTTCCTATTTTTGTTAAACGTCTTTATGAATTGATATTGATACTGACCAAAATTTAAGCAACTTGTAAAATAACGTAGTTCGACAACATGGCATTAAAATAAAAGTTGCTTTATTTTTGCATCTTTGGAATGAATTAGTAAATACCATTAAAAATGAAATCAGAAATTGGATTTTAGAATATTATTACGAGCAAAATAAATGCTTATATAAAGATTGTTTACAATCGATTAAAGCTGCTTCTGTTGGGTTTTGTCGCTCTACGGTCATTTTTGCACACTTTAAGCTAATTAGGCCGATACCTGCAACAACGTGGATTACGAACCACTTACAAACATCCATGTCGCCGCAAGGTTCGAACCTGTAGCACCAAGTCAGGCGTAAGCCACTAATGCGTGAGTTCAATGGCTTTAAAATATTATTAACATGATAACCGCATGATGCCGCTTACATGCTGAGTTACTTTAGATACTTCTTAGCTTAATAATCTTCTTCTCGGCAATACAGCTGGTTCAAGGCCAAGGCTGTCTCAATCAGCTTCCACCAGCCAAGCTCATCCTTACGCTAGAGTCAAGATGAGATCTGTCGGTTTTTTCTGACTAATATTTCTACATAAGTATTTTTTTAACTGGATAGGTTGTTAGCTCTACGCCCAACTCTAATTTCGTCGCTCTATGGTCATTTGTTGTTCGCGAGAGTTACATTCCGGGATCTACAGTCTTTTTGTGCAACGTGGATTCGAACCATTAAACAAACATCTATGTCACCGCCAGGGGATTTTAAAGCTGAAGCCTATGGTACCAAAGGCCAGAGCGCTAGCCAATTAGCCATTCAGCCGCAATGTAGCACAGAAATAATTTAAGGACTTAAATTTTTTTTTTAAATGTGCTATTTTCTAAACTTAATTCTGACTAATTTTGTTCACTGTTTAATTCAAAGTGACTAATTGTGGAAAATTCAAATTTTGGTTTAGTTTTTGACTGACCTCTTCATTTGATTTGTCGCTCTAATGTCATTTTATGCATACTTTAAGGCTAATTAGGCCGAGACCTGCAATTTAACGTGGTTTCAAACCACTAACAAACATCCATGCCACCTCCAAGATTCGAACCTGCAATCTGTGTACACAAGGCCAGAGCACTAACCAATTAACCATCACTCCACCTTACTGTTTAAAGTGGACTCTGCGCCACTACAAACATCCATGGCTCAACCTGGACTCGAACCCAAAACCTGTAGTACCGAAGGCCTGAGCGTTAATCACTCGCCTATCTTAGCTGAGCATTAGGGCTGCATATTTAAACAATCAGTCAAAAGATGTGCTAGTAGCTGCAATACTATAACGAGTGGATAGCTGTATTTAATAATATTGCATGATCTTACCTCTGCAACTCTCTTGATGTTTGAAAATGACAAGAAAGCTTTGACCCGGTACTTTTATTAATGTGCAATGAAAATTTTTTTTTTTTGTTAAGGAGAAGAAATGCTAAATATATAAAATATTGATTTGGAACTTTTACATGAGTTAGGATCATATTAGGCATAGAAAATTTTTATATTTTTGGTATGAATTATCAAATGTATATTTTAAACGCATTTTACAAACTTTTTTCTTTAAAATATAATTATCGTTTTTGATTTATTTTTCTTAGTGATTAATAATTATTATTTTTAATATTAAATAATAATTATTAATCATCAACTGCTTATAATTACTATTATGCATACTATATCAACATATAAATTTTGTAGGACAAGATTTATGGTTAATTATCAATTTATATTAACATCTTTAATTATTTTTGTATTAATATAATAATTATTATTAATTCTTTTACTTAACTTTATTATATTAAATAATTATATTAAATAATTTTTATTTAGTTATTATATTGCTTTGTATATAAAAAATAGTAATCATTCTCTTATAAAATGTAGTTTGTTGTTTTTTTCTTACTTAGTTTTTAAAGGCCTTATATTTTTGCCTCTATTAATTATTAGATTAATTACTCTATAAATTAATTACTCTAAAATAATTAATTCTATTAATTATTTTAAGTAAAAAAAAATTACGTGTAATATTTCGGGGGATAATAAAAACGAAAATCCATAACAATATCATTTTAAAATAAAATATAACCATTTTCATGGTAAAAAACATACTTTTGAGAAAAATCATTTAATATATTTTCTATTTTTGAAAAAAAAAAAAATGAATTGAATTACAGAGAATTTCTATTTTATATTAAAAAGCAATATTTTGACACCTTATTTTCATTAATAAAATGAAAATTCAACCTTACAAAAATATTTTGATTAATATATTTATGCACAATTTGATACTAGCAATTATCAAAGTATATAAAAAATTTATAGTAGTTAGTTTTATAACAATCATTAAAATGAACAAATTTTAATACTTTTCTACTTTTAATTGACAGAATATGACTATTTTTATTTATTTTTCATTAAATATATCAAGCTAATTATTTAATCTTATCATTGAAATCTAATAAATTCAAATATAAAACAATTTGTATAAAATATGGCAGCAGTTTATTTTCATTATTATATGATACTACAATAAAGTACGATAGTCAAAGATCTCAAAACAACACAATATATTAAAAACATTACTATTTTCCTACCTATTTTCTAGTATCATATATGATGCTTAGCCATTAGTATCAAATAAAGAGATTAGATTTGTATATTAGATACTACTGTAACATTTGACACAAAAATATTTATTTAAAGAAATCTGTAACTAGTATTGCTTTTTAAAGTAGTATAACGGAATGATAAACAATTCTATTAAAGATTCCTGTGGTGATGAAATTAAAGTTATGTTTATATATGTAATTCTAATTATTTTAAAATTAGGAACGACTACTAAACTACTACATACGAAAATCGATTGTAACAGATATCATTAATACTTAAAATGACAATATTTTTTTTTTTTTTTTTTTTTTGCCTGTCAAATCGTGAGGTTTGTTCACAAAAATCAATTTTGTCCCAGACGTTTAATGGCGTGAATTTATTATTGGATGTTTTATGTAGAAAAAATTCGAAGGAAAGCCTTATTATTTTCGGTACTTCGTATTAACGCCACCGCAGCAGAAGTTGCTCTAATGCGCCAATGAAAAGCTGCCAATGCTCCAAAACAGAGACTGTTTTTAATCTATGTTAAACTCTATATCGGCCCATTTTTGCACCGAAATCCGATTGACTACTTTGTTTTTAAATAAAGTGTTTTGAATTTTGAAAGTGTTTTGATTTTAAATAAAGTGTTTTATATATTTTATGATTTATCACAAAAATTTTAAGTGTAGATTGGCGCCACTTAAAAACCGCCAAATCTGTAGATGCGGTGGCGTTAATACGTACGCACGTACCTTATTTTTTCATTTAAGTTAAAAAAAACTTGTCAAATAATGTTTCCAATTCTTCAATGTCATCGTTGTTGCTGATATAAGAATTTTAGAAAATTTAAGGACTTGTGTTTAGCGCAGCTTGGCTGAATCCTGCCATTGCGTTGTAAAAACTCGCCAACCATGTAACATTGGTAACATTGGCCAAGCTCGCCAATGTTACATGAATATCGATCTTTTCAGTTACATTGCGACAAATTGTGTGGATATTACAATTGTTGTAGCATAAAAGTTTCTTGCACAAATTACAATTGTCATGCGTTATACTGGTTTTTTTTAATAAAAAAATTAAATTATTATTTATAATTAATTTTTCGGAATTAAACACATAATTCAATATTAGGAAATAATTTATTATAAAAAGGGAATCTCGCCAACCGACTCCAAACTCTCATACATAAATATCATTCTATTTAATTACAATATGACAAATAATGTGGATATTATAACTATTGTAGAATAATATTTCTTGCCCAAATTATATCTGTCTTGCTTTATACTGGTTTTTAAATGAAAAAAAATCCTTAATTAATAAAATAATTTAATCTTGGGAAATAATTTTTAAAATGGGAATGAGTTAATTCACAAAATGCAAATTTTCAAAATGAAGTTTGACTGCATTTTTATGCTGCTTTAAATTCCTACTATTAGTTCACGCACTCGCTATATATATCTTGTTCAAATTTTTAATCGTTCATAAGATACTTTTTATTTATCCACTCAAGTTCAAATACATTTTTGAACTTGTAGTGGATGACACTTGGTGTTAATACAGTTTTTTTTCAAATATTAGTTCATTAATTAAATTTAATTAATTAGTTTTAGTTTTTTTTTGAGATTTAAGTTGCATGTATCTAATAATAGATGGCACTAGATGTAAGAGGAAAATTTCAACTTTATTTATAAAGGACTTTTCTTCAAAATACAGTGAAAAAAAAATTAGAATTGACTTTAAAATTTTTTTTATATATTTCTTGTTTAATGTTTCCTTTGCTTGTGTATTTAGTAATTTGTGTGATATTGACTTTAGCAATTCACGGTTGGCTCAACGACTGATAATGAAAATAAATTATGTACAAAGTCGAATGCATTCCATAGCAATGCATTGATTTAAATTATTCGAACATTATTTTTATATGTTATATTTTAATAATTGTATACATTGTCAAATGTCTGTTTCAACTTTATTTTTATCATGCTATTACTTGCATTCGTGTGCTATTTCTTGTTATGCAATTCATTGTAAATTATCATTGAAAGATTCTACTTTATTATTGCTCAAATCATTTGTATTGCTTATGCATGAGTTTTCACGATTTTTTTAGTAAATAAATATTAATTGATTGGTCTCTGTTGTTCCTTGTTTTAAAAAATTATTCTAACACTATTGCATAAAATTATAACTAATTTAAAATACATATGAAATAAACACTAAGTTATCTACAATAATTGTAATACATAAAATGTCCATTTGTTATTTTTTTACCTCAAAAAAGAGACACCTATTAATTTTAGGTAATAGTATGTGTATTCACAAAACATATATTTCTTAATTTTTTTTTATTTATTAATGAAAATAACTGAAATATTTTTTCTAATACAGCTAGCAATAAAGTGACAGTTAATATTTATGCCATAAACTAGGGTTGCACCGCTGTTACTCATTTATTTCTACCCAAGAAGAGGTTCAGTTTGAAGATATGCTACGGAAGCGATACGGACCCTCCACAACTCTCTACGCTCCTATTAGACCGGGACTTACGATATAAAGTGGATTTCGAACCACTACAAACATTCATGGCACCGCCGGGACTCAAACCCAAAACCTGTGCTACCTAGCGCCAGAACGCTAGCCATCACTTGGCCATTAGGCCCTATAACCCAAATAATGAACATGAATAGTTTATATATTTGGAAGAACAAAGTTGACTTGATTATCGTTGGCGTTGATTTTTAATAAAAACGAAATTCTTGGCGAGAAAAAAATTTACATTGGTGATTAACATTGCTTAAGGAACTGCGAACTTCAAATCTGTGTTTTATTAATCCACAACTTATTCATAAAATAAAATACTCTTTCAGCAGGAGCATTAGATCTAAATAGGCATAAAATATATTTAATAATCAGACTAAAATTTCATATGACGCAAATTATGATTTGGAAATGTTTAGACAATTCTACTCAATGACTGTCGGTTGAAACTTTCCCAGAATCCATGGTCTGCCCTTTTTGTTGTAATGCATTTATAACACTTGAAATACTGCTTAATACAATAGTACATCATCAGTTCTCTGGAGAGGCCTGTGATCACCACTCGTAGTGTACTACACACACAGGGCCAATCCAGAAGAGTAAAGTAAACAACTATCCAGCTACGCCCCGACTTCGAAAACGTGTTGAACAAAAGAGCTGAGAAACAGGACCCTTCCATGACACGTCCTTCACCAGATCAAGTCCAGAGACATAATCCGGGGGAACTTATTGTACCCCCTTCGTAACAGATGACAACGATGCAGATTCGCAATGTGTAATTGAGCGTCCCCGAGGGGTGGGGATACAGTAGTACAGTAGGCGCTTTTTAATCCGGCCAGTGCGGAATAACGGATGTGCCAGATTCATGATTCTGAGCTTCAATGTAGTTTAATCGGGATACCAAACATAAATCACTTCAAATAAAAAGATGCATATGTTTAATGGGTTTACACACATTCTGAAGCTGCGTAAACAAAATAAATGTCAAACGTAGTTTTTCGTTATTGGGAGCAAATAAAAAAAAAAAAAAATCAAAATTCATACATTTAACATTAATTGAATATATGTTAAAAAAACATCACAAAAATTAAAATTGAAACAGTACAGCATAGTGGTTCTCAGAGGGTGGGTCAGGACTCACGGATGCGCCCTTTTTTAGGTGTTGCCGTTGTGTCTAATCCTAAGTGTCCTTCGGTGCGGGACGGACATCCCATAACTAAACTTTCACTGTTAATAATTAAATAATCTGATTAATATTTTTCAGAGGCAATCATTTAAAATCGATAAATGTAAAAAAAAGCTTTTCATTATGAATGTAAATTTCTCTGGTGAAACAATCTGAGAATTTCGGCCTTTTAATGTTTTGATAAAATAATATTAATAAAAAAGAATTAAATTAGTAAATGTAATATTGCTTAAATATATTTCTCTTTTAACTACATATTTCTTCTTCATTGATGCAATAACCCCATGTTGGGCCAAGGCCGTCTGCCTACTGCCAGATTTCGAGACAGGAGATGTTTTCTTTTTACGGGGTACTGTTGTCAGCCCTACGCCCAAGGCTCTGCAGTCATATTAGAACATGGAGCCTGAAAGGCCGAGTGTCTAGCGCTGTGGCGCTCAGTGTCACAGGTTTCGGGTTCGAGTGTCGGCGGTGCCATGGATGTTTGTAGTGGTTCGGAATCCCTTTAAGCCGTAGGTCCCAGCCTTATATCACTGTAAGAGCGTCTAGGAGCTCAATCAGACTTCTCACCCACATCATTCCCAAACTGTAAAGGGGCAACTCAGCTGTAGGCACAGTAATGTGGTGTGGTGTGGTGTAGTAGTAATAGTCATATTAGACCGAAACTTACGGTTTAAACTGGATTCGAAACCACAACAAACATCTATTCCACCTCCGGGACCGGGAACTCGAGACCTGTGGCACCAAGACCGGCCAGACCTATCTATTGTCTGTTATCTATTGTCTATCCATACTTAAAGAGAAAATGTCGTTTTCTTTATGACTACATATTTCTTCTTCATTGGCGCAGCAGCCCCATGGTGGGGAAGGCCTGTTTCTACTGATAAATTTCGAGACCGGAGATATTCTTTTTTTACAAAGTGGGGTTGTCAGTTCTAGCCCAACTGTCTGCAGTCATATTTGACCGTGACCTACGGTTTGAAGTAGATTCGAACCACTACAAACATCCCTGATACAGCCGGGGCTCGAACCCGTAATACAGAGCGCAAATACATTTTTAAAAGCGAAATCATACTTTCTCTTATGACTTCTATTACTGATTAGGATCTCCATAAAGTGTTTCCTTGAATTAAAAAGAAAATATTTATGCAGACACTAAATAAATTAAATGCAAACCATTTTTAATTTTTTTTTTTGTAATAAAAAAAAAATTTTATATATAGTTTGATTTTGATTAAAAAATTATATTTTTATGTCATAATTTTGAGTTTTCTTATCATAGAAGCAATATGTGAAGCCCTTTTTTTCCCTTAAAATGCAAAGGACAAAATATAAATTTATCATTATTAATGCAACAGACCCATTATTGACCAAAGCCGTTTGCCTACTGGCAGACTTCGAGATAGGAGATGTTTTCTTTTTACGCGGTAGGAATGTCAGTCCTACGTCCAACGCTCTGCAGTCATATTAGACTGAGACCTATGACTTAAAGTGGATTCCAAACCACTACCATCACCCATGGCACCGTCGGGACTCGAACCCGAAACCTAGGGCCCCGAGCGCCCGAACGCTAGTTACTCGGCTAATAACTCCCAAAATATACAATTCCTGTATTTATTCAATCTATTCAACTTTTGTGGAGGTATTCCGATTTTAAATTTACAAATATTAGATACGTTTTTTTTGTTTTTATACAGATCAAATATATTTCTTACAAAACGGTACATAGAACACGCTTATTTAGTCTCAAAATTACATCCAGTTTTATGCATACACTTAAAGACACAACTGTGCTCGTAAAATAAAAGAACTTTCACATACCACAGAAGGTCAACGATTTAACCCATTTATAAAATACAAGATAACGACCCATAAAAAAAAAAAAAAAACTTCCGCAGTCTTTTACAGCAAAAGCCGCCTTCATAGCGATCACCGTCCTCCAATATCTTAGTTCATCACGGCGTATCCCTTATTTCTGTGGCTTTTACTGGAAATATAAAAGGAACAGGTGGTTAAAAAAAAAAAATTGCAGAGTGTCTCTATTGTTTTCATTGGATTGCGTGCTGGGATGGTTGAGGGGTTTTTCGACCATTATATCTTTCAATGTCGCCGTACAAGAGGTTACGTTTTGATTCGAGATCTTTTGAGTATTTTGTTATCTGTGTTTGGCGATGTAGTCCGCGTTATGTTAAAAATACTGCTTCTGGTATGGATTTGGATTTGCATAGGAATAGCTTCGACATTAGTAGCAGCGATTTTTGAAGGTATGTGAAATACTTAAGTCTATAGAGAAATTTAATTTAATCTAGATAAATTAAATTAATTTTAATGTAAACTCATTTCTAATGTATGCAATATAGTATTAAATGCAGTCTAATTTTAATGTAATCTAGAGAAAATTTTAAGAGTTTAAAAAAAAGTTTCAGATTAGAAATATCCAGCCTATTTGAGTTTGTTACATGCAATTTTAATAAGCGATATCTGACCCAGAAAATACTCTTTCGTGTTTTTACTATTATTTTAGTAAAAATAGTAGTATACACTCTCAATGTACTTTCTTAGACCAGGGATGGTCAACCCCGACCCGCCTTGAATATTTTTTGCGGCCGTGAGATTTATCACAGTTTTACAAACTATATTTATTTTATAATGGCCAAAGTAGTGAAAACCAATGTATTAAAAAAATACATTTGTGTGCATCCCTATATTCCAAAATTAACTGTAGAAATTATGAGAAAAATTAATTTTGATTTTAAAATAATATTCTTGAAAATATAGGACAGATATTGCCTGTTTTATTTACGTGTTTACAGTTATGAGTTCGCAGAATAATTAAATTATATTCTGCGAACTCATGAAGCGCGTGCATCTTGGAACATCTAATATAACAGGTTCTATGTTTCACTTTAAGTGACCTCAGTGATCATCCCTAGATACGTACAGTTCATGGTTGATAGCAGAGCAAACCAGACTCTTAGTTCAAGTTGTTAGCGCTTTTGATTCAACTTACACCTGCGAATCGTTTTTTTTTTTCCCTTCTTCTTTTTCAAAAATGAAATTTATCCAACACAAAAACACGCTCAAACATAACGGATGCTAACCTGCAACACCCATTACGATGCGCAATTACCCAAATTGTGATCGGTTTGCGAAAACTAAATGAAAGAGAGGAGAAACAAATATAGCTCTAGTAAAATAAATATTTTTAGTGATTTCATTTCTTTTTTATTCCATTTATATTGATATATTTTTTTTATATTTCATTTTTAGTGTTATATATTTCTTTACAATGTTCGTTTAGTATCATTATTATTATACTATATATGTTTACATGTAAGAATAATAGCAAACACAAAAATAATAACTCTTTATGTTCACTTTTCACTCCAAAA
Organism: Caerostris extrusa; assembly: GCA_021605095.1. Classification (NCBI taxonomy): domain Eukaryota; kingdom Metazoa; phylum Arthropoda; class Arachnida; order Araneae; family Araneidae; genus Caerostris; species Caerostris extrusa. The sequence continues at coordinate 58,023 of BPLR01000613.1, read as the reverse complement.
ATGTCTGTAGGGGGTCTAGATCTGATATAGGAATATATAATTTTATTTGCGGCCAGTGCAGTTAGGATGCATTTCAAAGTGGCCCGCAAAATCATTTGGGTTGGCCACTCATGTTCTAGATGTTGTTGTCTACCAAGTGGGATAAGAAACAGCAATAATAATAATAATTCTTATTTCTAATTTAATATTTTTATTGGATATTTATAAACAATATTCACAACAAATTTTACTTTGTTATTTTGTTTACAAATATCCAATGAAAATAGTAAGAATTAAATAAGAATTTTCTATTCTTTTCAATTGTATTTCTTGTAACATATATTAAAATACATACACATAAATATAACATATATTTAAATACATACATACAAGAAATTCGATTAAAGAAATTTCATTTGAAACAAATTAAGGCAAATTTTTAATTATATGCATTACATATTGTATATATTCGAAAAACTTGTTTGAAAACCAAGTTCTATAGGATATAATTTAAAAATAAATTCGTTAGGTTAATAATTTTATTGATATTGTTCTCTCTTAAATATTATTAATATTCCCCAAATATTTTATTTTTCAAAATTATATTAGTACACAATTGATATTACTACATCATATTTAGAAACTTTACTCATCATATTTAATAACTTTATTCGTCATATTTTTTAATATATATTATAATTTTATTTATAATATTATATAATTTTATTGATATTGTTGCATCATATTTTAAGAAACTTAATCAATTTAAATATAGTTTTCTAATCAGTTTTTCTGTTGAAAAGGCTTATTTTAGCATATATTTTTAAGTTGTTTTGTTTTAAAGATGGAAAACTTAAGATGAATTTTACTTTGAAATTTAAGATGAAAAAACTCACTTATTTAGAAATATACTGAAACAACATAGCTCACAGAAAATAATTCTCCTCACCATACATTAGAAAAGTTCTTCAAACCACACTAAAAACAGTTCAAAACTTTCATTTATTCAAAGAAATAAATTCACATTGATTTTTGGGTAGACAGTTAAAGCTGCCAAATATTCTTCAAAATTATATTAGTACACAATTGATATTGCTACATCATATTTAAAAACTTTATTCATCATATTTAATAACTTTATTCGTCATATTTTTAAATATATCATAATTTTATTGATATTGTTGCATCATATTTTAAGAAACTTAATAAATTTAAATATAGTTTTCTAATCAGTTTTTCTGTTGAAAAGGCTTATTTTAGCATATATTTTAAGATTGTTTTGTTTTGAAAGATGAAAAACTTAAGATGAATTTTACTTTGAAATCTAAGATGAAAAAACTCACTTATTTAGAAATATACTGAAACAACATAGCTCTAACAAAATAAATTCTCTAACCATGTACTGGAAATTCTCTAACCATACACACTAGAAACAGTTCTTCAAACCCCACTAAAAACAGTTCAAAACTTTTCATTTATTCAAAGAAATAAATTCACATTGATTTTTGGGTAGACAGTTAAAGCTGCCAAATATTTTTTCAAATATATATTTAGCACACAATGCAGTTTGCCAATTTTTCTCCTAGCCTGTTTTGTAATGTTCTTTTCTCTTGTGTATTTTATGTGATGAAATAATAGAGTGGAGAAGTCTTCAGCCTTCTTATTTCTGCCCCTTTTTCTTTTCCTGTTCTTTTCAAATATAATATTTGCTTGTTATATGGGATAAACACAGAAAAAGAATATATGGGTTTATGGGAGATTATTTATTTAATAGGAGATTTGGGATATTATTATATGGGAGATTATTTATTTAATAGGAGATTTGGGATATTATTATATGGGGAGATTATTTATTTAATAGGAGATTTGGGATATTATTATAGGGGAGATTATTTATTTAATAGGAGATTTGGGATATTATTATAGGGAGATTATTTATTTAATAGGAGATTTGGGATATTATTATAGTGGAGATTATTTATTTAATAGGAGATTTGGGATATTATTATAGGGAGATTATTTATTTAATAGGAGGTTTGGGATATTATTATAGGGGAGATTATTTATTTAATAGGAGATTTGGGATATTATTATATGGGAGATTATTTATTTAATAGGAGATTTTTGATTTATTATATGGGATATATTATTATATGGAGATTATTTATTTAATAGGAGATTTGGGATATTATTATATGGGAGATTTTGTTTGGTTTTGTTGCTATACGGTCATTTTGTGCACATTTTGGACTATTAGACCGGGACCTACAGTTAAAGTGGATTCCGAACTACTCACAAACATCCATGCCAGCACCAGGAATCGACCTGAAGTCTGTTCAGAAATGAAGAGACTCGATGGTGATTGTGAAAGTGTTTGTGAGTGTTTCACATTAACTCTCTTTAGTTTAGGAGTTTACAGTACATACGATTCACAAAGTTATGCAATTTTCCCTGAAAGTCATCCCATTATGTAATAATCTCCTTTCTTCAACCACTGTTCATGGTTTATTGTGTAGAAACAATAATCCATGATGTAACAATAAAAAACAACAAATGTCCGTTTAAGCTTCGAACTCCTGTGCAACTAAAAAAAGGCATAATTTAAATAAATGTGATAAAACACATACAAAAGATGCTTAAATAAACCGATGACAATATACACTCATGTCCATAAATTAAGGATAATTCAGAATCACACAGAAATTGAACTCTAAAATAAAAATTTCACCTGTAGAATTATCACACATATCTTGAAGAAGAATATGCAAATTACAGGAAACCATCCAGATGGCGCAGAAAGTACGTCACAATGACGAGAGTGTAAGAGAGGGGTATATAAGGAATGGTGGCAAAGAAGTAAAATTGTTCACAAGCGCTTTAAAAGCCTTTCAGTGCAAGAACCGCATAGTTATGGCACAAAGGAAGCATTTGGATGATTTTTTACGTGGTAGAATTATCGGACGACTGAAATGTGGACGTACCCAGCTGGAAGTATCCGAGGAACTTGGAATCGCCCAGAGTGCCATCTCCAGGCTTTGGCAACGATTCCAAGATGATGGCAATGTGAGTAGATGTTACAGCACAGGTCGCCCCCGAGTTACAACGCCGAATGAGGACCGGTATTTAGCAGTTACTACCAAAAGAAACAGACGGAGCACAGCATCAGACCTGTCTCATCAGCTCTCTTCAGCTACCGGTACGACAGTTTCAAGGCAGACCGTGTACAGACGCTTATGGCACATTGGTCTATATGTTCGTAGGCCTGTCAGATGTGTTCCACTTACCGCAACTCACTGTCGCCTGCGATTAACCTGGAGTAGAGAGCATGCATTGTGGACACCGCAACAGTGGTCTGGAGTGATGTTTTCCGACGAGTCCAGCTTTAGTTTGCAGTCTGATTCTCGCCGGACTTTCATATGGAGAGCGCCAGGTACCCGTTACCACCAAAAAGAACACCATTGAACGACACCGTTACGGTGGTGAAGGATGGCTCGTTTGGGGAGGAATTTTTCTTGGTTCCAGAACTGATCTGCATGTTCAGAGTGTAACGATGACAGGCCACATCTATCGGGATGTCATTCTGGAACAACATGTACATTTGTTTCGGATCGCCATGGGTGCTGAATTTCTGTTTATGGATGACAACGCCCGTCCTCACCATGCAAACATTGTAGACGAATGCCTTCAATTGGAGGATATCACCCGTATGGATTGGCCAGCATACTCACTGGACTTGAATCCAATAGAGCATGTGTGGGATATGCTTGGCCGACGAATTGCAGCCCGTCAACCCCATCCCACCTGTCAACCGGAACTTCGGAGGGCATTGCTTGATGAGTGATGTAATATTCCCCAAGATCAGATTGATAATTTGATACCAGCATGCCTAGGCGTTGTATAAGGCCTGTATTGCATCGTCTGTCATACTCCATATTAACCATCATACTAACCATGTTATACTGTTTTTTGTAAATAGGTTCTTTTTTGAAATTTGCTCCAGGGAGTAAAAATCGCAATTTTTTATTAATTATGTCAAACCTATAGCACCTTTTTTGCTCTTTCCCTTTTGTTAATAAATAGACTTTACAAATAAGTCAATTTGTTTTGCTTCTGTCTCTTTCTTTGCCTGAACTTCATTATCCTTAATTTATGGACATGAGTGTATTATAAAAAATAATAAAAAATTGATGAAATTTTGCTACAAGAAATTTCATATTCAAAGTAAGATAACGCGTGGTCCAAAATGTAATGTGCAGAAGTAGCGTGCTGGAGGGCTCAAATTAAAAACCACCGAGAGTGCTTTGCGGTCGTTATTTTACCTCACCAAACTCGCTAAACTAGAAAATTTCATATCAAGTTTCTTTTACCTTTCTAATCCTACGGGGCCCGATTGTCGAGTAGTTAGCATTCTGGCGCTTGGTACCCATGTTTCGAGTTTGAATCCCGACGGTGCCATGGATGTTTGTAATGGTTCGGAACCCACTTTAAGCCGTATGTCCCTGCCTCATATGATCAGGATGGGATAAGATATGGTTTATATGGATAGGGGAGATGGTTTTATATAGATGGATAGGAAAATTTTTTATATATGGATAGGAGATACTTTACATGTTCTTTTACATTCCTTTCCAACAATCATAGACCACTTTTAACTCGCATATTTGAAAAAAGCATTAAGTTATCCATTTCTGGTATTTTACTTGGAGCTTGATAGCCGATTGACTAACGCTCTAGCCAGAGGTTTCGGGTTTAAGTCCCGGTGGTGTCATGGGTATTAGTAGTGATTAACAAGAGACCTAAATGACCGAGTGACTAGCGCTCTGGCACTCGGAGCCACAGGTTTCGGGTCGAGTATCCGCTTCGGAATCGGTTCGGAATCCGCTTTAAGCCGTAGGTTCCGATATCATATGACCGTACAGCGTCACAGAGCCCAATCAGACCTCTCACCCACATCATTCCCAAACAGTAAAGGAAAAATTCAGCTCTAGATACAGTGACGTGCTGTAGTGTAGTAGTAGTATTCCAAGGAACCGTTAAGCAGGCATCCAAAAAGGTCGGGATGTAGTCAGTCAATTCAAATAGTTCAATCATCCTCATCAGCGGTGCAACATCCCTATGGTTGGCCAAAGCCGTCTGCCTACTGGCAGATTTTGAGACAGGAGATGATTAAATAATTCAATATATTTCCTTAATTTAATATGCACTAGTGAAAATGGCTATACATTTGATATAGATACATAATATATAATATTAAAGATACAGTTACAAAACCCACGTCTACCACGGTGACTACCAACAATGAAATACTGGGACAAGTTCGTAGACGAAGCACGGTTACAGATCAAGTGGTGTTACAGTTTCTTAAGTGTTCTAGATATGTAGTAACTCCGACATGTTGCTTTCAGAATCGAGAAGATTCACTTGTCTGGCTATCTGGTGGGAGTTTTCTAGGTTTTCTTCCTTACGACTCATAAATGTGAGTCAGTTATCCTAAAAGTTTCTCTCTGGAAGGCGATGTTGTCCGTACTGTATCTGTCGTGGGTTTTCTGTGGTATGCATTTAGTGGAAAAACAACAAAATTTTTTTTCGTAGATTTTGAGTGGTAGGACAACACAAGAAACACAACTTTAAAAAAAAATTATTTAATGTACCAGGAAAATAATATCACTCATTCCTTTCTGTTTTGTATTTAGATATTTAAAAAAAAATGTAAATAAAAACAGCCCAACAATGGAAGGTAGCCGAACATGTATTATTTTAAATAGCCAATCCTTAAACTAGCCTTAAAAAAAAATAAGGTCAGAGGGCTAGCCAATTGGCCATCAGACTTCTCTAACCTGAAAGAGTTCAACCTCCCACACACCAGGCCGCTCTTGGTATCTTAACAGGACGAATTAAGAAGACCCTAAATGTGTTTCGTTTCAGACTGGAACAGCAGCCCTGCGAGCTCTCGGCACTTGTCGGAGGCCGAGAAGACCCGAAGCATCTTCCAGCTAGGTCACATGATCCGTTGCCAAACCGGCTGCGATCCCCTCCGCTACAAGAGATACGGTTGCTTCTGCGGCTTCAAAGGTGCTGGACAGCCTGTGGATAACATCGACAAGTGAGTTACCATTGAACTGTAGTCCTTCATTAATTTATACGTTTTTTTCTTTCCAATGCAGCTGGCAAACACTTAGACAGCTTGGTCTTGGATGCCTTAAGGCCAGCGCTGCGCAGACATTACTCACTTTGCATTACCCAGGGGCGCGTGTAACTTGAAGATAAGCCACGGACGCGGAGTAACAATGCCCCCGCAACGCTCTACGATCCTATTAGACAGGGACCTACGGTTTAAAGTGGATTCCGAACCGCTACAAACATCCATGGCATCGCCGGAACTCGAATTCGAAACCTGTGGTACCGAGCGCCAGAGCGCTAGCCACTCTGCCATTCAGGCCCAATTTATGCATGTAAGAATGTAAAATGGATGTAAGGGTGTCAAAAGGGTTTTACATTGAAAAAAAAAAAAAAAACGGTTGTAAATCTTATTTATTATAAATTATTCAATCTGTGCATAGTATCGACAAGTAAGTTATCATTCAACTGTAGTATTTTGTGTTATTAATCCTATGTTACTAATCCCACTGGTGCAGGAAAGCCTACATCGGGTCCAATAGGCCCCGACGCAGGTGACTGATCCATGGCTAAGGGTAATAAACAGCTTCACTTTAGGGAGGAACCACGAGGGCTGAAGTCTGCCTAAACCTCAAGACAACGATCTTATAAGATTGGCTCTACGATCATATTAGACCATAACCTACGGTTTAAAGTGAATTCCGACCCACTATAAACATCCATATCACCACCGGGACTCGAACCCGAAATCTGTGCATCTAGCGCTAGACACTCGGTCATTCAGGACCTGTCTTTTGTTAATTTATATAAGCAAAAGTAGCTGGATAGCCTGTGGATAACATCGACAAGTAAGTTATTCAGTTAGAGTTCTTCGTTAAGTTATGTAAGTAAGAATGTAAAATGTTTGTAAGGATATTAAGTAAGGATGTCAAAAAGGTTTTACATTGAAAAACACCAGTTGTATGTCTTATTCATTAAGGATTATTCAGTTTATGGATAATATCGACAAATAAGTTATCATTCAACTGTAGGCCTTCTTTAAGTTATGTAAGTTAGAATGCAAAATGGATGAAGGACATTAAGTATTGATGTAAAAATAGTTTTAAATTGAAAAAAAAAAAACCACTTGTATGGTTTATTTAGTATGTATTATTCAGTCTGATTAATATCGACAAATAAATTATTGTTCGACTATAGTCCTTCGTCACTTTATGTATGTAAGAATGCAAAATGGATGCAAGGATATTAAGTATTGATGTCAAAAGGGATCAATATTAATATCCTTTTACATTGGAAAAGTTGTATGGCTTATTTAGTACGGATTATTCACTCTGTGGGTAATATCGACAAGTAAGTTATTATTCTAACTGTAGTCCTTCGTTAAGTTAAAGGAGTAAGAATATAAAATGGATATAAGGATGTTGAGTAATGATACAAAAAAAAGGTTTTATATCAGAAAAAAAAGTTGTATGTCTTATTTATTATTACTGATTATTCAATCTGTGGATAGTATAGACAAGTAAGTTATCAATCATCTGCAGTCCTTCGTCAAGTTATGTAAATAATCATGTAAAATTAAAAGTCTCAGGATGTTAAGTAATGATGTCAAAAGAATGTAAAATTATTGGCTTTACATTGAAAAAAGTTGTATGTCTTATTTATTATTTTATTGACTACTCAGTCTGTGGATAATATCGGCAAGTAAGTTATTTCAACTGTAAGAGTTCGTTAAGTTTTCTAGGTAAATAAGAATGTGGAATAGATGTAAGGATTTTAAGCAATTATGTCAAAAGGGTTTTATATTGAAAAAAAAAAAAAACAATTGTATATCTTATATATTATGGATCACTAAGTCTGTGGATAATATCGACAAGTAAGTTATCATTCAACTGTAGACTTTCTTTAAGTTATGTAAGTAAGAATTCAAAATGGATATAAGGATAAGGAAGAATAAGAATGTGGAATAGAAGTAAGGATTTTAAGCAATTATGTCAAAAGGGTTTTATATTGGAAAAAAAAACCAATTGTATATCTTATATATTATGGATCATTAAGTCTGTGGATAATATCGACAAGTAAGTTATCATTCAACTGTAGACTTTCTTTAAGTTATGTAAGTAAGAATTCAAAATGGATATAAGGATAAGGAAGAATAAGAATGTGGAATAGATGTAAGGATTTTAAGCAATTATGTCAAAAGGGTTTTATATTGAAAAAAAAAACAATTGTATATCTTATATATTATGTATCACTAAGTCTGTGGATAATATCGACAAGTAAGTTATCATTCAACTGTAGACTTTCTTTAAGTTATGTAAGTAAGAATTCAAAATAGATATAAGGATAAGGAAGAATAAGAATGTGGAATAGATGTAAGGATTTTAAGCAATTATGTCAAAAGGGTTTTATATTGAAAAAAAAAAAAAACAATTGTATATCTTATATATTATGTATCACTAAGTCTGAGGATAATATCGACAAGTAAGTTATCATTCAACTGTAGACTTTCTTTAAGTTATGTAAGTAAGAATTCAAAATGGATATAAGGATAAGGAAGAATAAGAATGTGGAATAGATGTAAGGATTTTAAGCAATTATGTCAAAAGGGTTTTATATTGAAAAAAAAAAAACAATTGTATATCTTATATATTATGTATCACTAAGTCTGTGGATAATATCGACAAGTAAGTTATCATTCAACTGTAGACTTTCTTTAAGTTATGTAAGTAAGAATTCAAAATGGATATAAGGATAAGGAAGAATAAGAATGTGGAATAGATGTAAGGATTTTAAGCAATTATGTCAAAAGGGTTTTATATTGAAAAAAAAAAAACAATTGTATATCTTATATATTATGGATCACTAAGTCTGTGGATAATATCGACAAGTAAGTTATCATTCAACTGTAGACTTTCTTTAAGTTATGTAAGTAAGAATTCAAAATGGATATAAGGATAAGGAAGAATAAGAATGTGGAATAGATGTAAGGATTTTAAGCAATTATGTCAAAAGGGTTTTATATTGGAAAAAAAACCAATTGTATATATTATGGATCACTAAATCTGTGGATAATATCGACAAGTAAGTTATCATTCATCTGTAGTCATTCTTTAAGTTATGTAGTAAGAATTCAAAGTGGATATAAGGATGTTAAGTAACAATGTCAAAAGAGTTTCAGATTGAAAAAAAAAGTTGTAAGTCTTATTTATTATGGATTATTCAGTCTATGATTAATATCGACAAGTTAAGTTATCATTCAGATGTGGTCTTTTATTAATTTGAGTAAGTAAAAGGTGCTGGTCAGCCTGTGGATAATATTGATAACTAAGGTATCATTCATCTGTAGTCCTTCTTTAAGTTATGTACATATAAATATAATTTGATGTACAGATATTGAAAAATGACATCAAAAAGGTTTTATATTGAAAAAAAAAACAAGTTGTAATCTTATTTATTATGGATTATTCAGTCTATGATTAATATCGACAAGTAAGTTATCATTCAACTGTGGACTTTATTAATTTGATAAGTAAAAGGTGCTGGTCAGCCTGTGGATAATATTGATAACTAAGGTATCATTCATCTGTAGTCCTTCTTTTAAGTTATGTACATATAAATATAATTTGATGTACAGATTTTGAATAATGATATCAAAAGGTTTTAGATTGAAAAAAAAAAAGTTGTAAGTCTTATTTATTATGGATTATTCAGTCTATGATTAATATCGACAAGTTAAGTTATCATTCAGATGTGGTCTTTTATTAATTTGAGTAAGTAAAAGGTGCTGGTCAGCCTGTGGATAATATTGATAACTAAGGTATCATTCATCTGTAGTCCTTTATTTAAGTTATGTACATATAAATATAATTTGATGTACAGATATTGAATAATGATATCAAAAAAGGTTTCAGATTGAAAAAAAACAGTTGTAAGTCTTATTTATTATGGATTATTCAGTCTATGATTAATATCGACAAGTTAAGTTATCATTCAGATGTGGTCTTTTATTAATTTGAGTAAGTAAAATGTGCTGGTCAGCCTGTGGATAATATTGATAACTAAGGTATCATTCATCTGTAGTCCTTCTTTAAGTTATGTACATATAAATATAATTTGATGTACAGATATTGAATAATGATATCAAAAAGGTTTCAGAGTGAAAAAAAACAGTTGTAAGTCTTATTTATTATGGATTATTCAGTCTATGATTAATATCGACAAGTTAAGTTATCTTTCAGATGTGGTCTTTTATTAATTTGAGTAAGTAAAAGGTGCTGGTCAGCCTGTGGATAATATTGATAACTAAGGTATCATTCATCTGTAGTCCTTCTTTAAGTTATGTACATATAAATATAATTTGATGTACAGATATTGAATAATGATATCAAAAAAGGTTTCAGATTGAAAAAAACAGTTGTAAGTCTTATTTATTATGGATTATTCAGTCTATGATTAATATCGACAAGTTAAGTTATCATTCAGATGTGGTCTTTTATTAATTTGAGTAAGTAAAAGGTGCTGGTCAGCCTGTGGATAATATTGATAACTAAGGTATCATTCATCTGTAGTCCTTCTTTAAGTTATGTACATATAAATATAATTTGATGTACAGATATTGAATAATGATATCAAAAAAGGTTTCAGAGTGAAAAAAAAACAGTTGTAAGTCTTATTTATTATGGATTATTCAGTCTATTTAATATCGACAAAAGTTATCATTCAGATGTGGTCTTTTATTAATTTGGATCAAGGTGCTGGTCAGCCTGTGGATAATATTGATAACTAAGGTATCATTCATCTGTAGTCCTTCTTTAAGTTATGTACATATAAATATAATTTGATGTACAGATATTGAATAATGATATCAAAAAGGTTTCAGATTGAAAAAAAAAACAGTTGTAAGTCTTATTTATTATGGATTATTCAGTCTATGATTAATATCGACAAGTTAAGTTATCATTCAGATGTATTTTTATTAATTTGAGTAAGTAAAAGGTGCTGGTCAGCCTGTGGATAATATTGATAACTAAGGTATCATTCATCTGTAGTCCTTCTTTAAGTTATGTACATATAAATATAATTTGATGTACAGATATTGAATAATGATATCAAAAAAGGTTTCAGAGTGAAAAAAAAAACAGTTGTAAGTCTTATTTATTATGGATTATTCAGTCTGTGTATAATATCGACAAGTAAGATATCCTTCTATAGTCTTTTGTTAAGTTATGTAAGTAAGAAAGTAAAATAGATGCAAGGATTTTAAGCTATGATGTCAAAAATGTTTTACGTAGGAAAAAAAACCAGTTGAATGGCTCATTTATTACGGATTATTCAGTCTATGTATAACATAGACAAGTAAGTTATCATTGAACTGTAGTCCTTCGTTGCGTTTTTCCATGTAAATAAGGATGTAACATAGATATAAGGATGTAACAAATAGATATAAGGATGTTAAGTAAGGATGTCAAAAAGATTTCCCATTAAAAACTAGTTGTGTATGTCATTTATTATGAATTATTTAGTCTGTGAATAATATTGACGAATGATTGAATTGCAATCCTTCGTTGCGTTTTATATATAAATAAAAATATAAATTAGATGTAAGGATGCCAAAAAGTATCATCATTGAAAAAAATGTAATTCATTTATTGTGAATAAATCAATCAGCCTTGAATCGTATTATTTTGACTAGAGAATTTCAACAAATGAGAATTAGCAAACAATTTAACTATATTTATTCTTAATAGTACATTGCAATTATTTTAAGGATTGAATCATTCGAAAACATTTTAAACTGTTGTGATGATCACTGATCAGAAAGTGATTTTCTTATGCAATTCCGAAGTTAAATCTTTTTGCTGCCAAACTAAATATTTGTATATTTGTGAAATTAAATTGATATCATCAAAAGTTTTGATCACATAATGTCTTCCTCATTGATTGTATTTAACACTTTCAGATATTAGCATACAGTTTCACATATTAGTATGACCACTACCTACACCAGGGGTGACAAAACCAAATAATCTTGCGGGCCACTTTGGAAATGCATCAAAATTCCGCGAGCAGCATATAAGATTATCTATCCCCATATTAAATTTAGACCCACTATAGACATTTTTGGAGTGAAAAATTGAAACATAATAGGTTATTATTTGGGGCCTGAATGGCCGAGTGGCTAGCGCTCTGGCGCTCGGTACCACAGGTTTCGGGTTCGAGCTCCGGCGGTGGCATGGTTGTATGTAGTGGTTCGGAATCCACTTTAAACCGTAGGTCCCGGTTCTAATAGGATCGTAGAGCGTTGCGGGGCATTGTTACTCCGTGGCTTATCTTCAAGTTACACTCGCCCCCTGGGTAATGCAAAGTGAGTACGTCCGTGCAGCACTTGGCTAAAGGCATCCAAGACCAAGCTGTCTGTGTTTGCCAGCTGCATTAGAAAAAAAAAAAAAAAAGATTATTATTTTTGTGTCCACTATTATTCTTACATGTAAACATAGATAATATAATAATAATGATACTAAACGCACACTGTAAAGAAATATATAACACTAAAAATGAAATATAAAAAATAGATAAATATAAACGAAATAAAAAATACTTATTTTACTAGTGCGATATTTGTTTCTCCACTCTTTCACTTAGCTTTTTGCAAATCGGTCTCAATTTGGATATTTGCCCATCGTAAGTGATATTGCAGATTAGCGTCTGTTATGTTTGTGCGTGTTTCGTGTTGGGTCTATTTCATTTTAAAAAAAGTTCGCAGGTGTAAGTTGAACCAAAAGCGCCATCGACTTTTTGTGCCAGATTTGTCAAATTGGAAAATGTCATGACTTCATCACTCGCATCACGTTCATTAGCTCACTTCATGAGTTCGCATAATATAATTTAATTATTCTGCGAACTCATAACTGCAAACTCATAAATGAAACAGGCAATATCTGTCATATATTCGCGAAAATATTATTTTAAAATGAAAGTTAATTTTTATCATAATTTCGACAGTTAATTTTTGCATATATGGATGCACACATGATGTATTTTTTTAATACATTGGTTTTCACTACTTTGGCCATTATAAATAAAATATACATTGTAAAAGTGTGACAAATCTCACGGGCCGAAAAAAAATATCAAGGCGGGCCGCGGGTTGACCATCCCTGGTGTAGGTAGCGGTTATACTAATATGCGTAATTGTACATTTTGCTGTACAAATTGTTTCAGCTGCTGTCTTGACCACGACTGGTGCTACGCCCGTTTGGGTTGCCCTCCTTTCATGCTCTACGTCCTCCGTTACACTTGGCTGTGCAGGAAGCCGGGCTATGCGCAGTGCAGTAAGTACTACTTTATAATGTTAACAATGATAGTGTTGATATGACTTAGTGGTCCGTTGACTGTCTCTCCTTTCAAAGACTAATAGCCATCCCTTTTTCAACAAATCTTTGACGAATTTTTCTATACCGTCGCTTGAATTAAGGCTATTCAATCTATAAGATTTCTTATACATTCAGATGTTTTTCATCTTATTTTATTTATTTGTTTTGAAATTATGTATACGTAGAAGTATAAAAAAAAAATTATGAATTAATTCTGATTTTATTTAATTAAATAACAATATGTTTTAATTTTTAATTCGGTGATTGAAATTTTTTTTTTTTTTTTTTTTTTTTTTACTTATCCCACTTGGTAGACAGCAACATCTAGACCAAGTCAAGAATCCATGTGGTCACATGAAAGGAGGGAAAGAGAGGGGCAGCTTCTGTTGTGATAGATCACTCGTCGGTAGAAGACTCTGCTTGGCTCCTGATGCTGAAGAAGGAGGGGGCAGTGCCTTCCGGGAGGACTTTTAGGAAAAAATACTCTGCATCGCGTATTGAATGGAAAAAACCCGGAAAACTCCCTCAAATAGTCCGACTAACGAAGCAAATTGCTGAACATTACAAATGCCATCGAGTCTCCTCGATTTTCGAAACAGTGTCTATAACAGCGGCGCAAGGGCACTGGGCCACGAGTCGGGCTTGAAATTTCTTTTCTGCATAAATAAACATTCATTAAATATTTTCGAATGACAGGTACTTTGATCTGAGGTTATTTGTCACTTTATGCTGCAGGTTTGGCATATATTTGATACCTTTAAATGGAGTCTGTGTTATCATACAGAGACCTGTAGGATAACATAGACTCAGTGTACCGATTTATTAGGTACTTTTAAAAAAATAAATAAATTTTTGGATTTATCTATTTTTAAAATTTGAATATTATGTATAAGTTTGTCTTTTGAAACGTATAATATTAATTTTTATATCCAATATTTCTGTTGTCGTTTGTTTAGTACAGTTCAGCGAATCCTCGGCCTTGTGCCGCAAAAAAAAAAAAGATAAATTTTTTTCCAAATGTGAATAATTGTAAACCGAAGACCACCTGCAGTAATATTAAATCTCTATTTTGTTTGTTTTAGCTGGAGGAAACTACGCCAATGTGATTGTGAATAACTGTGCTTTTCAGCTTTGTGAATGCGACCGCCTGTTCGCCAAATGTATCAGCAGATACGAATGTCCTCAGAAGAAAGCGATCTGTTGGTCGAACCCACTTATAGCTGTCTCTAACATCTTGTCATCTCTATCATAAATAAATTTCTGTTATCATAAATCATGAATTTCAAATAGATCTTTTATGCTAATATTCATTTTTTTTTATACATAAATAATTAAAAAATAATTTTAACATTTTTAAGTTACACAACTAATGAAATCAATCATCTTTTTATGACTTATATTAGGAAACCTCATAAAAATTAAATAATGCTACAATCATTTCACTATTATCAAAGTGTTCCCGCAGCTTTCTTTCACGTTAAGTCTAGCAAAAAAAAAACAACACATTTTTCAAAAGAAAACAATAACTTTAGAATGAGCAATCCAGATTAGATCCAGAGCAATCCAGATCATATCCAGAGCAATCCAGATTAGATCCAGAGCAGTCCATATTAGATCCAGAGCAATCCAGATTAGATTCAGTGCAATCCAGATTAGATTCAGTGCAATCCAGATTAGATCCAGAGCAATCCAGATTAGATTCAGTGCAATCCAGATTAGATACAGTGCAATCCAATCCAGATGTCTGAAAATCTTGCACTTTCCTCCTCAAGCACAAAGGAAGAAGTTTCTAGCAAACTAGTTTATGATTCCTTCTTCGGAATACACACTAAAAATTCAATTTGCTTGTTCTGTTTGAAGCTACCAGAAATTCAGAAAAGATTCAGAAATCCAACAAACTCCAAATACCATTTACAATGGTAATAAAAATATATTGTAGCTGACATAGCAGAAAAACGAGTTAGACCTTATAATTGGAACAATACTTACGTATTAACGATACCTTGGCGACAGACTTGGCGGTTTTTAAGTGTCGCCAATCTTTATTATTTGGAATAAAAATATTTTGAAAGCGTTTTGATTTTAAATGAAGTGTTTCATATATATTTTTATTATTTGGAACCAAAATTTTTAAGTGTAGATTGGCGCCATATCTGTAGCTGCTGTTGGCGCGTGTGCTCTTTATTGGCGCAACTGTCGCCAAGGTACCGTTAATACGTAAGTACCCAAAAAATGAAGATAGTTGAGCTTTTAACTACGCCATCTGGATCGCAGTTAAACACTTATTATAGTAGAATGGGTAAAAGGAAGAATTTTACTGAATCACTGTTTAATCATCTGATCATTTATCTACTTAAACATTCAACTATTTACTGAATTACTGTTTCCTTATTTAGTATAGTCAAAATATACACCTTTCAAAACTAACATATAAACTAAAAGAAATAACTACGAATGCATTTATCCAAACAATTACTCATTAGCACAGAAATTAATAAAAGCAGAAATTTTTTTGAAGCTTGTATCATCAGCGCCATCTATTATAAAGAAATGTTTTTTTTTTTATTTTTTTTAGTAAATAGTTTGAATGCGCCAGTTTTAAAAATTACATTGTGTTTTTAGAAAAGTATATAGTATTTTCATAGTGAACGTTACATATGAACCCCTGAACCTATAATTCGTTAAAAAAAGAGAGATAAAATATATCAAGGTGATCCCCTAAAAATATTTCTAAATATCCTTCAATTTTAATGAATTCTATCAACCAAAAGATTCCGGGAAACACAGAGTAAATAAATCATAAAAAGAATTTTAATGTGCAAAATATTGACTATATACCAATTAAATAAGATTAAATTTAGAGATAAGCCATAATTGTATTAATAAAAATTATAATAATTAATGTGGTAGATTAATAATGTGTGATTGAAATTTAAAATAATTATTTTTTTATCTAATTATCAACAGTAGGCCACATAATTTACTTTTCTTAAAATATGACCAATTTGATTACTGTTTGTTTCAATGATTTAATTATAACATTGCATGCAATTCTATACAATTTTTGATTGATTTTAAATAATTTTTAACTCAATTCTGTTAATATTCTCTTTTTTTTTTTTTTTTTTTTTTTTAAATCATTTTCTAATGCTGTAAATAAAAATTTTTTATTACAATACAAGTTAAATTGAAAATGCACTTATTTTTTAATGAAAAATTATTTTTAATAGCTCTTAAATTATTTATCATTCCTCATTAGTAATGATGAAGACAATTGAATTCCAGGAATGAAAATAGGAATATGAATTTCAAGAATATTATTTTAATTTGTGTAAGAATAACAATCTATAAAAAAATGTACTAAAAATTGAACTTGAATAACTGAGTACATACAAACTTTTTTTTTAAGCATAAAAAAATTTTTGAATCAAAGAACCAATATTTAATATCATGTCTTCTTAATTTCACTGGCTGCCTACAATAATTTATTTGATGCTATCTAGTTCATTTGAGTAGAAACTTTTTGGTATTCATATTGCAATGAAAGTTTCAAATAATTTCTACAAGCGATATGATATTAGTGTACAACTTTTTCAAAATTCTAACAAATTCTTATTAACATTAGGAGATTGTAGTGAAGTTTTAAATTAATCTTTACAATGATTCTGTAGCCATTTTCTTATTATATCTTATTCATGCTCAACATCATTATCTTGTTAACATGTTTTACTCTGAATCCAATTCAACAATATAATTCTTTAAAATTGTCTTAAATATTTCAATGTATGTTTTTGTTTTAGATTCTATTTATAAAAAAAAAACATATTTTCAATATTTTGATGCAAAAATACTCTCAAACTGCCAGTGACCCCTTGCCATCTTCAATAGTTTCTAATCAAGTTGGTATTTATCAAGCAATATGATATTTGAATAGGATTAACCATTTGGCTTTAATCACAAAATATGACATATACCATTTATAAAAATAATGAACTTAAAATTTACTATCATCACTAATAATCATTTAATTTCAAAATGATTCTTTACAATTATAAACTACTCTATTCTTTTTATTAATAATTGTTATTTTCTGAACTATTACAAAAAAAAAAAATTATTTATATTAATTTTAAAAAAATTACTAAAAGCACTTTAAGCAAATGTTCAAGTATTTGTTTTATTTTTTTTTTCTATTGTTAAACTCAAAATTCTTTGTTGATATTTTACTGTTTTTGTAATGTTTCATTCCTTTTAAACTTTTTTGAATGCAATTGTTACTCTCACAAAATATTTACACAATCTTTTACTAATAATCATTTCCATTTAAGAAATTAGTGATTACTTTTCATTTATTTAATGGTGCTTTTTTCTTTCAGATTTCCATTGTAATCTTAATAAATTATAATTTTAGTATAGAAATGTATCATTTTAAGGTGATTATACTATATGTAATTAATGGAAGTAAAAATGAGCAATTTAAAAGCTTTTACAATGTTTAGTTACAAATTTCTGTTCAAAGTTATTATTTAAATATATTTATAGTAATTTTTTTGTCTCTGTATATGAAGAATGTTAAACATTGTAAGTTTTAAAGTACCTGTATTAATAAAATGCTATTAAATCTTTTCTCCCACTTTTAATGCAAAATATAGGTGCTTCCTTAATTTTGAAATTTTCTTTCTATCACTTCCTATAACTAAAGTTCACTTTTAATGGGATTCAAATTCTGAAAATAAAAATGTATTTTAAATAAGTTACTTTGCAAAATTTATTTACCTTTAAAATTTTAAATTATACCACTATCAGTAAATAGTTCTTTTTTCCTTTTTAATGTTTATTCCTACAAATACTTTCATAAAAATATTCAGTAGAACTAAAACTATTTTGTTCCTACAAAAATCTTTATATTTTTTATTGCGTAGAATTTGTCATAATGTGATATTCTAATATCAGGGTCATATATCATAATTATATAAGCATATTATTCTTAATGTGAACAAAAATATATGCAATTACATATTCTTTTTTAAACTTATGTATAGTATATGCATACATGAATAAATAAATCATTTTTAAATCATCCTTTTAAATTGATAAAACAGATGTATTATATTAATACACCTGATACTGTTGATTGACCATATGTAATTGCAATTCTTCCGTTTAAATTCACTCACTCAAGAAATCAATAATTAAATAGAATACATAGCATAATAAACAAACTACTTTTATGTTCTTGTCAAAAATATTATCCACACTTTTTTTTTTTTTTTTTTATAATATTTAATAGATAAAATATAACTTATTTTAATATTGAAATATTCTATTATATGCATTAGGCTATATATATGTACCCATATTTGAACAGAATATTTCAATGTATTCTTTGTTATAGATTAATAAATATTCTTTGAAAAAGTATTTTATTTTATTTTGAAAGTCAGATTGTATGATAGTATTGGGAATTTGTTCTATAATTATTTTTAATATTTAAGAAAATAAATATTTCTGAGCTTTATATTATACTATTGTACATAATTGTAAATAATAAAAATTATATGGAAATTTTTTTTTAATATCAGAATTTTTAATATCTTCATTCAGTGGATTTAAATTTATAAATATTTACCCAATGTAATGAAAAAATAACTAAAAAGAAAAAATAATTTCTAAAAATTTTTCAAATTGGATATATATCTTTTTTTCATAAATTGTTTTTGAAAGATTTTTTTTTTTTTAATCAATGTTTAATTATGCTCTTTACTAGTGAAAATTTAAAAAAAAAAAAAAAAAAATTAGGAAAGAAAGATATTGCTGAAATAATAATATCAAAGAATAATATCCACGTTTGTATGTTTTTATTAAAATAATTTTAGAAAATCTTTTATACAGATCATATTTTATATATATAGTGCTATAATTTAATTTAAAAAGTTGGGCTTATTTGCAAAAAAATTAAACAAATTTTTATTTAATTTTAATTTTACAATACTTAGCCCTAATTTTATAATATTTTTGGTATAATGATATTTTATTAATATATTATTATTTTATTACCATTACTAAGTGTATTTTGTTATTAGAGTTCTTTTTTTTTTTTTTTTTTTTTTAATCAATGTTTCCCTTTTTTTTTTCGCTTTTGCATGTTTTTTCCCTATTAATAATTTTACTGACAATAAAAAAATAATATTAATAATTAAATTTAAAAAAAAATCCCTCTTTTATTTCTTTTTTTTTTATTTTTGGGCAAGCTCTCCATTTAGTCTTACCATTTTTCTACTCAGCAATGTAAGGGACTTTACCTGACCGGAGCTTACCTGACCTAAAAATACAAATCGTCGTATTAGAGTTCCTGGGAACGGTCATGAGAGAAAGAAAACCGCTAAAAACGGCAAAGGAAAGGGAGAACTTAATAGAAACCGCAAAAAAGGAGGGAAAAACAACAAAATAAATTAATAGTTTAAAAATCTAAAAACACGTTTTAGAGTTAATCTATCTAAAAGTAAAAAAATAATTACTAACATAAGAGTGAAATGACTGACGAACTGAATGTCACTGTTCTAAAAGTGTGGGGTGCTCGATGTCAATCGTTATAATTTTTCACTAGTTCATTCCGAAATGCAGAGTTAGTTTAAAAATGTCATACAAAGCACCCCACGCTTTTGGAACAGTGACATTGATTTTCTTGTCAGTCATTTCACTCTTATGTTAGTAATTATTTACTTTTAGATAGATTAACTCTAAAAGCGTGTTTTTAGTTTTTAAGCTAAATTTTATTTTTTACTTTTAGTTTGATTAACTCTAAAAAGCGTGTTTTTTTTAGTTTTTTTAAATTATAATTTAGGAAAAACATCTCCTGCTTGAGAACAATTAAAGCAGAAGATCGAAAAAAGCTAAAGCTATAGGTACAATTAGGAGTCCGTTGACGATGTCCAAAAATAAAAGGTTAAAGTTAAAATGAGAATTTTAAGATAAAAGTAAAATAAAACAAAAGGAATTAAGATTGAACAAAATAATTATACAAAATAGGTAGGGTTTGATCAGTCGACTGACTCGCCAGTAGATGGCGCCATCAGTCCCAAAATCGAGCCCAAAGAGTCAGTTACATACAAACATACAGATGAAGCTAATAAAAGCGTATTAAAAACATGAGTGTAATTCAGTTTTCTAATTCACATACTAATTCTGGGTTTTTTGCCCACAACCTCCTGATTTATTACTTGAATTACGCACATTAAATAGTTACAGTCGCATTTTTAATTTCTACTGTTACCAAATTAAACCCAATGTTTTTGACATCTTCCTCCTTTTCCCCATGCGGCCTGATGTCCAATTAATTGGCTAGCATTCTGGCCGTTGGTACTACAGGTTTCAGGTTCGAATCCTGGAAGTGGCATGGATCTTCGTTAGTGGTTCGGAATTTGCGTTAAACTGTAGGCCCTGGTCTAATGAGCCTACAGAGTGCACAAAATGATAGTAGGGTGATTACCCCCTTTCCTTTCTTTTCTTTTCGGGAACTCTAATAATTTAATATAAATAATAATAAAATATTATTATACCAAGATGTATTCAATGCAGATGCTAAAGGATTTTGAAATTAGAAATAAATGTAAATTTATGCTTAATTGCAGAAATATTAAATAAATTTAAAAAAAATTTATATTAAATGTAAATAATTTAATTTAGACTTATTTGTAAATACTTAAATGTAGAAATGAATGTTAACTTGAATGTAACAAAATGAATTGTAGTACAAATATTAGCACTACTAGTAGACTACTATAAAAAGGACGTCCGCACTGGTGAAAAGCACGAATAAAATAACATAAATCATATTCCGAACAATTTGTCGTAAAAAGAAAAGGTTAATGGAAACGAATGACAAACAAAGTTCTTGTTTCTTATCCTTAATAAAGAATCTTTCTTATTTCTCAAGAAAGAATTTGGAGAAATCGGAAAACCAAAAAACTGCAGAATCCTCAATAACTTGGAGTAAAGGCAAAAAGAATATCAACATTGAAGACAAATTGAACAGTTCTACAAAACTTCTTGAGTATTTTAGAAAACAGAAAGATAATGAGGAAGGTAAGAATTATTTTATTATTGGTGTTTTTAATTTTGTCTCATCTTCTTTGTATTCAATATACACAGTCCAGTCACATTAAAGTGACCACCACCTACTTTCGACGTCAACGTGAAATAACCAATCACAAGAGGCAGGTGGCAGCACATTGTAGTGGAGTGTATATAAAGGATGTCCTAGGCCATCGGAAAGCATTTCAATCGTTGGCGTAATGCAAAAACGTAGCGATTTATCCGACGTCCAAAAGGGCATGATTATTGGCTTTCGGGCCAAGGGTGGAAGCATTTCGGAAACGGATAATTTTTGTGAACTGTTCGCGTGCCGCCGTGGTAAAAGTATACCGTGCATGGCAAAATGGCACTATGCAAATCAGCGGCGTGGCAAATGTGGTGCACCACGAGCTATAGATGACAGAGGCGAACGAAGGCTACGGAGATGCGTTCGGGCGAATAGACGTGCAACTGACCGCCCAGATGAACCAAGGGGCTACCAAGAGTGTATCCTCAACAACGGTTCAGCGAACGTTGCTGTGCATGGGCCTCCGCAGCAGACGCCTGTTTAATGCACCTATGCTGACTGCTGTTCATCGGCGACGAAGGCTGGAATTTGCACGCCAGCACCGAAACTGGACGTGCACAGAGTGGCGACAGATGGCTTTTCCCGAGGAATCACGTTTTATGCTCCATCGGACAGATGGACGTTGGCGTATACAGCGTGAAACACCCTGCAAAAATTGCCGGAAGGATCCAAGCTGGAGGAGGGAGCATTATGGTTTGGGGAATGTTTTCCTGGCATTCACTGAGCACTCATCACTGTAGAAGGCGATGGATCAGCACAAGTACGCATCTGTCCTTGCGGACCATGTCACCACTACATGCGAATTATTTTTCCTCAGAATGATGGCATCTACCAGAAGGACAATGCGAGGTGTCATACAGCTCACAGTGTAGGTGCGTGGTTCGAAGAGCACCAGGAAGAGTTTACCGTACTCTCTGGCCAGCAAACTCACCGGATTTAAACCCAATCGAGAATCTGTGGGGCCGCCACGATCGGGTTGTTCGCGCCATGCATCCTCAACTGCGTAATCTATCGCAGCTGGCCACGGCACTGGAGTCAGCATGGCTCAACATCCCAGCTAACACCTTCAGATACCTAATTAACTCTCTTCCTGCGTCTCGCAGCGGTCTGCTTTGCCAAAGGTGGTTATTTTGGCTTTTGACAGGTGGTCACATTAATGTGACTGGACTGTATATATATATATTTAAATCTTTTAATTTTAAAAAGTAACCTTGACAATAATAATCTTGCATCATATTTCAAGAAAAAGGTTAAATTACTTAATGAAAAAAAAAAACATCTTTGCCTTTGATCAAATATTTAAATCATATTATGGTAAAGTCACAGAAGGTGGCGCTTCAATTTGTCCATTTACTATTTTAGATTTTTTTTTCTGATGCTATTTTTTTTTCAGAGTTTTTCAGTTTTAGCCTTCATTTTAGGTAAGTCCTTTTATATAAAAATATAAAAATATAATATATACGAAAGTATATATATATATATATATATATATATATATATATATATACTTTCTCTAACTAAAAATTTATTAAAAACTAAAAATTTCTTATATTCTGTTTTTGTTTCGTTGTTCCTTATAGATCAAGAAAATCCTACATTGAAAGTGTTGTTAGAGTTCACTTCTTCAACACTTTCTATTAAACTTTAATAACAGAAAGAAAAACTTATGTAGGAAGCTCGCTCTCAACTTTCCTTGAACATTGTATTGCATGCAAGAAAATTTTTGTTAGATTTCCTCGTTTATAGTAATTTCTCCACTTCAACGGAAAAATTGGGATTCGGTTAGTGTTTCCACTGGCTATAATGGAAAAATTCACTAAATGATCAAAATTATTCACAATAGAAATAATCATCTGGTCATCAACAAGATCATTCTTACTAATTTGGTAATCACAGATCAGAATCAACAACCAAGTCTTTTAGTATCCCGTTTAAATACATTTTTTTGTTCAATGCAGCTGGCAAACAAGAAGACAATTGTCTTTGATGCCTTAAGGTAAGCGCTGCACAGACGTTACTCACTTAGCACTACCCAGGAGATGCGTGTAACTCGGAGATAAGCTACGGACGCGGAGTAACAATACCTCCGCCACGCTCTACATCCTGTTAGACCGGGACCTACGGTTTAAAGTGGATTCGAACCACTATAAACATCTATGGCGCCGCCGGGACTCGAACTCGAAACCTGTGGTACCGAGTGTCAGAGCGCTAGCCACTCGGCCATTCAGGTACCGATACATCCTTTTTCTCTTTCTAATGCAGCTGACAACTAGACCGTGATCTTTTTTTGCCATAAGGGCTGCACCGACGTTACTCGCTTTGCAGTACCCAGGGGACGCGTGTAACTTGAAGATAAGCCACGGACGCGGAGTAACAATGCCCCCTCAACTCTCTACGATCCTGTTAGGACTGGGACCTACGGTTTAAACTGGATTCGAACCACTACAAACACCCATGGCAATGCCGGGATTCGAACCCGATACCTGTGGTATCCAGCGCCAGACACTCGGCCATCAGGCCCCATGCCGATACATCCTTAAAAGAGCAATTTATTTCCTTTGATCTTTAATACGTTTTCTCTCATAGCTATAATAGGCCCTACACTTTCAATGGATGCTGAAATCGCTGCTCCTATACTTTTCTATGCAATGATGATATTCCAGCTATACTTCCCAGTCACTATCTTCAATTTCAGACAACCCTTTTCAATAACTCCTACCAACCAGTTGACTAAACTTCTGTTTTATACAAAATTTTTTGAAAGGATTGTACACAAGAGATTAGTTCATTTTTGGCTTTCCTAAAAATTCAATCATCATTTCTGCTTTATTTCTTTTTATGGCATTCTTCTTTACATTCTTTTCTTCTTCTTCTTTGTATTTCTTCTTCTGCATTCTTCTTTATCTTTTTTTTTTCTTCTGCATTTATGCATTCTTCTTTTCTTCCTCTTCCTGCATTTTTGTTCTTTTTTTGCATTCGTTTCTTCTTCATTTATGCATTCTTCTTCTGCATGCGTTTTTTTTCCTCTATGCATTCTAGCATTCGTTTCTTCTCCATTCTTCTCTGCATTCTTCTTTTTTTCTTCTGCATTTATGCATTCTTCTTTTCTTCCTCTTCATGCATTTTTTGTTCTTTTTGCATTCGTTTCTTCTTCATTTATGCATTCTTGTTTTCTTCTTCTGCGTGCGTTTTTTTTCCTCTATGCATTCTATCATTCTTTTCTTCTTCATTCTTCTTTGCATTCTTCTTTATTTTCTTTTTTTTTTTCTGCATTTATGCATTCTTCTTTTCTTCCTCTTCATGCATTTTTTGTTCTTTTTGCATTCGTTTCTTCTTCATTTATGCATTCTTGTTTTCTTCTTCTGCGTGCGTTTTTTTTTTTTCCTCTATGCATTCTATCATTCTTTTCTTCTTCATTCTTCTTTGCATTCTTCTTTCTTTTTCTTTTTTTCTTCTGCATTTATGCATTCTTCTTTTCTTCCTCTTCATGCATTTTTGTTCTTTTTTTGCATTCGTTTCTTCTTCATTTATGCATTCTTGTTTTCTTCTTCTGCGTGCGTTTTTTATTCCTCTATGCATTCTATCATTCTTTTCTTCTTCATTCTTCTTTGCATCGGACATGCATTCTTTGTCACTTCTTCATTACAACAACATTGAAGCTAAATATTTCTAGAAATTTATTAAAATTAAGTATATCTTCGGCCTATGTTTCTGTTTAGTGAGACAATTAATATATAAAATCTTACAAATGGATATAAGGAGCTCTGCAGCTAAATGGATTTTTAATTTCATCAATAACATGAATTTTTAAGTCCAAATGGAAAACTATGTTTCAATGAAATTATTTTCCTCTCCTGGAATACAAGAAGAAAGTGTTCTGAGTGCTTTTATATTTACCATTTACAATAGTGATATTTTTGATGTCAACCCTTTCCTCATTTGTCAACCCTTTCCTCATGCATTAATTTATGCAGACGATATTTTCTTATTTAGGAGCATCAAAAGTCTATAAAAAGTTTTCTTTTATCTTCGAATTTCTTTACACAATGGTGTGAAGCATTTAAATTCCCCCTTCAACCCGAGAAATGTCAGTTTAAGGAAAATGAAATAATTTTTAGCCTTTTTCGCTTAGACGATGTTGTGACAAAGAAACGGATACAATAATGCTTAAAAGGAATAAATGTAGAATGATAATGATTGAATTTGTTGAAAGAGAAAAATGAACGATTCTCTTAAGTACAGGGTGATTACAATTAAAATCCCACTTCCAAAATGCTGTAAAAAAAAAAGAGTTGAATTCACGATGAGTTCAAATTTGAACTTAAAATACTTGAAGAAGGGAAAAACGGTATAGCATCAAAAAAAAAAAGTTCCACCAATTTTTCCCATCCAATTTGGTATGACCTTGCCGTGCTGGGTGGGCTTTCCACTAACAGTATCATAACTGTTGAATGACTTGGAAGTCATTTTTTCCGTCAAAAAACCGAACCAATCAAGCACATTGAATACTGTAGTTAGTTTAACGTGCAACTCATACCAAATACGTTGTAATTTCGATTCACAATAAAATTGACAGCCGAATTCACTTTCTTTATGCCCCTTACAGCGCCATTTATTAATACATTTCGGAACTTTTTGGTTCCGTAACGTTTCCCCCTTCTTCAAGTATCTTCAGTTCAAATTTGAATTCATTGTGACCAGCGGTTCTTTTTTACAGCATTTTGAAAGTGGGACTTATTATAATCACCCTGTACGACCCGTTAAAAACTTTTGCTTCTCAATCGGTAAGAAGTAATGGAAGTTATCTTTGTTAGACTTTGGAATTTGAATGATTTATGTGGTGAACCGTTCTTGTCGAATATTGCCGGTGTACTAAATATTATTAAACATGCGAAGTTGGAGATATTGATCTGGAAAATTTTAAATTAATTTAGCTGGAATACCTTTACTGCCTGAGGAAGTATTAGGAGCATAGCGTATTGCACCTTGTTATTCACTGATAGTAAAAAGCTCCTTATAGCTGTGAGAAAAATCATCTGAAAGGTCAAATGGAATAAATTGCTTATAGGAAGATTTATTGAAATAGAATGCCAAAAGATGTTGAACGAGATTTCTGATGACCAAATTCGTGTTAGGTACGAATGATTTTGTTGCTGACAGCATGATTATTTCTGTTGTGAATAGTTCTAAAAGTTTTATAAATTTTGCCATTATATATATATATATATTTGAAATTCTGAAATCAAATGGCATAGTCATGGTGAAGTTGAATGTCCGCTTGATTCAAAAGCTGTTTTGTTGCAAAAATTATTCCATTGTACATTCCATAAAGGAAGCTTTGGTTAAGGTTTGTTTATTTGTCTCTCTACGATAATTTAAGGGGGATTCCGAACCACTAACAAACATACATGCCACATCCTTGATTCGAACCTGGAGTGCCAAAGACCAGGGCGCTAGTCAATTAGCCATCAGGTCATACGTTGGTTGGAGAGAAATACTGTAGTTTTTCTTGTTGTTGAGCAAGAAAGTTTGTTGCATTACAAATTGTTGAGCAAGAAAGTTTGTAAATCAAAATATGAGCCGAATGTGTATGTCTGTCGTCCTATCGCTCCTGCTGAAAATAAAGAATATTTGGCCCCATCATGGTCTGTCTAGAAATATTTTGGTTTTTATTCAAATGATGGGTTAATTGGATCTGTAAATGATCACAGTAAAAGGGACTGTATGAAGGAAAAGTGATAAATACAGGTAAATATAACTTTTGCAATGGAGAAATCAAGCAGAGAGGAAGAAGACGGAACAATGTGAGTTGGTGCTTGGAATTTTTAAATTATTATTGAGAATCCAATTATTAAAAATGTCGGAACTGTTATTTAAAGATGTTGAACTAAGAGTGAATGATGAGAATTGAAATCACCAAAAATGATGCAAGTGTAAGGAATTTGATATAAATTATATTCAGCCAATCGAGGGTGAATTGGCCTTTTGATGAATAAATAATGTTGATTGATTCTATAAATTAGTTTATGGATTAGTAAATGAATTTTCTGATTTTCGAAATGAAGAAATGTTTCTTGTATTGCTAAAACTTAATGAACAGGAAAAAAAAAAAGTCGAAGTAAAAAAAGATTTTTGTCTCGGTTACTGCGAGCATTCCATTGTAAAATGCTAAGTGTGGAATATAACAAGAAAATAATAGTTTAGAAAAATTGGGGGAAAAAAAATTAAGAAAAAAAAAAAAAAAGCCAATTCATTTATTTAGTTGTTAGTGTTCTGGACTGATTGTTATATCTGAATATAGATATTTTCGTTTGGCAACAATAGTATGAATATTTGTTTTGGATGCTTTCAAGATTTGTTTGTTTACAGCAGCAGGCTGAATTGAGAGAAATGGAGTACTTTAAGATGAAGATATCATAACTGGCATTTAAATTTCTTCTGGAAACTATATTTAAAGCTCGGATTTTCTAACATCAAATTTCATCCTTGGTGCCAAGATATTAGTAAATTTTTGAATTAATTATTTTTATTTAATTGGGTAGAAAGATTTGTTTTAATACTTAAATGATATATGAAAAAAAAAAAGTCTAAAAAATTGTTTTTAAAAAAATATTTTATTAGCAAGTAATTGTAGAGTTTCTTTTAAAATGTTGTTGTAATATTTAAACAATTTTATATAAAATATTTATACTAAAACCATTTAAATGTCTTAGAAGCGAGAAATATATTTCATTCAATAGTGAATATCATCTGCAATTTTTAATAATTTTGTTTTATTTCTTATTCAAGGCATTTTTAATTGAATTTATCAGCATCTCAAATGGAATCAGTAAGTTAACTTATTTTTCTGATCTGTATTCTTAAATTATAAAATGATTTTTTTAAATTGCTTGCAATAT
The DNA here is from genome assembly GCA_021605095.1 of Caerostris extrusa. Lineage (NCBI taxonomy): Eukaryota > Metazoa > Arthropoda > Arachnida > Araneae > Araneidae > Caerostris > Caerostris extrusa. The sequence goes on along the minus strand of BPLR01000613.1, from coordinate 29,494 downwards.
TTGATGTTATTTTCATATATTTGGATAAATTCAATGTTATGGAATTTAGGAATGATTTAAATTTGTTTTTTTAAAAATATTTATTGAAACATTCAATTTTAGCCTCTGCTGTCAGTATCATATACAAAATTATGAATTATTATAAATAAAATTAATATTTAGAAGGATCCGTAATTGCATTTAACTGAAAATTAAAAATATTTATTGCAATTCCTTACAAAATAATATGCCTGGAACAATAATTACATATAAAAAAAAACATATTTCTGAGAATGATAATTTCTATAACCATAATGACAGAAAAAAAATGTAATTTGAGAAAATTAGCAATTTTAATGTGATTTCTTTTATCTTTATTATTTTCCCAGATTAACTAGATTTAATCTGGGAAAATAATAAAGATAAAAGAAGAAAATATGAGAAGAGAGACTAATACTTAAGCATTGCATGTTATAAAATAATTGAAATAGTTAAATTAGTTATTGTTGATCATCTTTTTCTTAAAAAATATCTGTATTTTGCAAAATCGATTGAATTTTGTAAAATTTTGTTTAAGGATTGAAAGCATATTTCAAACAAAAAGGCCAGTTAGTTATAAAAATAAATACATAGTAATGAAAACTAACATAACATTAATATTAAGCTAGTAAACATATGATATACCTTTATCATTTTTCTATATAATCCCAATTCATTTGAGAGTGTTTCTCGTATCAAGGATCAAGCTTTAGATTGTGTTTATATAATTCCCGAAATTCAGTAAATCTAGTGCTTATGATTTTAACATTTTATTGTTAGCAAAATGTTGGAAAGCAAGCCTCATTTTCATGTGAAGGAAGACATGAAAATCAATGGGTACATAATTAAGTTGCGAGGTTCTGCTTAAACTGTGATGAAAAAAATTATGATAAAAATTTTTGATTTGCCTGTATATTAAAGACACCACAACCATTGTTGTATTTTCCTTCAAATAATTATGGCAGATACGATTCTCAGTGAATTTTTTGAAACATTATGCTTTGTTGTGTAAACAATTCCAAGTATGACATTTTTTGCATTTCGTGTAACTTTATAATATATAAGTCATTTCATTTCGACACATAAGCTGACAATATTGAATTGATGATTACTCTAATATTATGTGCTCAATATGTATATATATATATTGAGTACATATATAGGAGATTATATATATATAATCTGCTACTACACAACCCCTATTTGACCAACATTGCTCTATACTTTTTTTTTTTTTTTTTGAAGAATCAGCCTTGTTTTTAAATACATGTAATTTTATTAGAAAGTTGAAAGTCATGCAATAATTGTTTCTCTTTTTACCTTTTTAGAATGAAACTTACAGTGAAAAGAATGAAGAACAATGGCCTTTACCAACAGCTGCCATCTTTTGTTTGGCTATGAGTTTGTATCTTGTTCTGTTATTAACTGGATTATTAATTAGAAAATGCCTTATAGTAAGTCTTTGATTTTTATAATTTTTGTATATTTCATTTAAACTCATTATATTTTCAATAGTAGCATACATATAAAGATGATTTATATTCAGATACAAGAAAAAATTATTGTTAAATTGTTATAAAAATAATCTTTATATTTGTAAAAATAATCTTTACCACCATATTTGTATTGAAAAGACTTGTGCAGTAAGATAATTTAAATATCAAAGCTATATTTGCATCAAAATATATTATTCATGCTGTGAAATCATTGAAAAAATATTCTTGCATATTTTACAATCATTATTATTTAAATTATTAAATAATATTTTATCAAAAGTTTTTTGATATTAAACTGATTTATAAAAGATTGATCTAAATTAGTGTTTCGTAACCTTTTTTGCACCATACCCCACTTACGGCTTTCTAAAATTCTATGTCCCCTTTGTAACATAAACATAATTTTTAATATTGAAAAATCAAGTTGCTCACTGAAGAAACTTAATTGATATGTTTTGGAAAAAAATTGCTAAGAAATTATTGAGGAAACACAATAAGTAAATTTTCATAACATATAATGGAGAACTCACATTCAATTAAGAAATAATTTTAATGAAAGATTTTTCTATATTATTTTAATTAGTAATAATTATTCATTATTTAAAATTTATGAGATCCTTGCTCTTGCTGCAAAGCGATTTTATGTTAGGTTCCAATTTAGTTAGCTTCTATTTCAAGTCTCCCAATTGTGTTATATCCAGCTGATTTCTTCTTTTTTTAACAAGAAATCATTTATGTCCTAAATCCATATTCATCTAAATATGAAGATGGAAATGATAACAATAGTTTTAGCACATTTAATTGACTTTCGGTATTTGATTTCTGTTTTTCTTACAAAGCCATGCTGTCGCTACTTTTTATTAAATAAAATTTTAACTGAGTTATCACTTTGCATTCCTGAAAGTTCTTCTTGATATTATAGATTTGAAATATTAGAAAAATACACTAACATTGTCTGCATCATCCAAGTTGAAAAGTCAATTTGTTTCAAATCAGAAAATCTTTCTTATAAATCAGCCGATAGAATTTTCAGTTGATCGATGATAACAAGTATAGGGGCAGGGGTCGGCAACCTGCGGCTCGCGAGCCACATGCGGCTCTTTGGATGTGAAGCTGCGGCTCTTTAGTTCCATATGCAAATATTATTCATTTTATAAAAAAAAAAAAAAAAAAAAAAACATTTAAAAATCGTTTAAACATGTATGCGTAATGCGCAACAAAAGTGGTCAGCTTTAAAAAGAAATGCCACGAGTTGAGGCACTTCTATTCGTCGCATGGAATAGTCTTCCAGATTGCTACAGTGAGGTGAAGAAGTTGGCACTTGGAGTGCTGACTATCTTCGGGTCGACATATTCGTGCGAGCAAGCGTTCTCTTGCATGAATATAACTAAAAGTAAAGTAAGAAGTCAACTAACAAATGTAAATTTAGAGTCGTGTTTGAAACTTAAAACAACAAGTTGTGAGCCTAATTTATCCAAACTTTCTAAAACCATGCAAAGCCAATGCTCCCATTGAATTTGTTTGCTCAAATGTATGCTGTTATTTTTTTTATTTTAAGTACAAGTGACATTGTTTAGTAAAGTTTAAATTTTCTACTTGAATAACCATGCAAAGCCATCGCTCCCATTGAATTTGTTTGCTCAATTGTTTGTTATTGAAGTACAAGTTAGTGTTGTAAGTAAATGCTTAATTGTTTTAATTTTTACTGACATAATAAGTAATTATCTAATAATGCCATATATATATATTATCTAATTTGTTGTGAAAAACACTACTTATATATGAATAAATAGATATTTTTCTTATGAATAAATAGATTAGTTTTCTTTTTTTTATCAAAAACTTTATTTATGCAAGTACTATTTATTGTTGGCAAGAAAAGATTTTGTGGCTCTTTAAAAACTTTGAAATTTTGTAAATTGCCATTTTTGGCTCTTCCGACTCAAAAGGTTGCCGACCCCTGGTATGGGGTATACTTCATATTTTTGGAGCCAATGAAATATTTCAAAATTTGTGTTACAAATATATTTCTGACTTAATTTAATATAATGAAAATGAATATCTTCCCTTTTGAATCGACAAACCAAATTTGCATTAATATATTGATGAGTATTATTCAAGTAATGATTTCAGCAATACTGGTAAACTATCAACTTACTCTTTACCACCGAGTTTATAGATCAATCTTCCATTCTAATGAATAGCAAAAGTAATGATATTGTGAAATACTGTCTTTTCTTCATATATTTAGCATCAAATTTTTTTGACTGATTGACAAAATATTGTCCATTCATTGATGAAATATTGAATGTTATTTTTTATCTTTTGTTAGTTTCTAATGTTACAAAAGCAGCCTTTTGGTATCACATCTTTGTATGATATAATGCTACTACTAATTCTGGAGTTATGGTTTTTCATTTCTATTTTCTTTTTCATACTTCTCCAACATAAACTGTATTGTCATCTGTTTCCATCTCTTTTTACTGAGCTGTTTTTAGACTCATCGGTGCATGATAAAATTTCAGCTTTAGAAACTTCTAATAGCTGTGTGGTCATTTTCATTTGCTGTTGTTAGACAAGAAATGTTCTATTTTTCAGTATTTTATATATTCCAATTATTAATCCATTTCTCCCTTTTTCTTTGTGCATCAAAAAGCTGTACCAGAAATTCATGAACTGTCCGATTTCTAATATGAATTAAAATTATGAAACTGTATTATTGCAAGAGTACTATATCCCCTATTAACCTATGTTTATGCTTAAGTTCTGTCTAAGAACTTCTGGCAGTGAAAGTCTAATACATGATCATACGGTATATACCATAACTGTTGTGTAGCTGTTTTTGTATGCTAGTAACCCACTGTCATTAAAATTTAAGTATTTCTAGAGATAATTGACTAAAAGTTTCTAAACTTATCATAAGCATAGTCTAATATTTTAGGAAGAAAATTCAGATAAATGGTAAAAAATGAATATTTCATATAAAAAGCATTTCTTTTTAATAAACCTAGTCTCCGAGTTGGTCATATCATTTCATGAAAATATTTTTCAGTTTTTGTACTTTTCCCGAAAAAAAATGTAGTTTAATAGTAATTTTAAAACTCAAATTAGGACAGCATTATGTTACTTTTACATGACCATTCAAGAATTTTGTTTTAATGAATGCTTTAAAATGGCCAATAATTTAGGCTATTAGTTTACTTAATATGATCCAAAAAAGTTGTCTTTTAACATAATTTCAAGAAATTTAGATATAATACCAATTATAAAATGTTAAGTATATTTAAAGTATCACTTGTTTAATTAATAATTCTATTTTTGTAAATATTTTCTTTAGAATAATTGATTCTTACTGAAGTGAATGCTATTAACTAAATGGGAATAAAATAATGTGATTATACATTTTAGTTATAAATATTTATAACTAGAATGTGGACCTATGTGAAGGGAAAACTAACATTTAGTGTTAATTTTTAGGCGCATGGTATCTGCAGAAATTGTTGTCCGACGCTGAAGACTGAGTCTAATTGTTGTGGATCATGTGACAATTGTGCACAACAGTGTAATTGGAAACTACCTACAGTTGATAGTTGTCTAGATGCAATTTGTCCTTCAAAACAGGTATACATTTTCACTGATCATACCTAGAAGTATTTAATTTTTCAAATGTTACACGATAATTAACAAGAAAAGCAGTGTGAACCCCCCCTTAATGTAATAATTATGAAGGTTAAAAAGAAAAGACTTTTGATTATATTTATTTTGATTGGATTAATTTTATTATATGTAACTATTATATTGAATTAATTCTTCCATTTGGTAATACAAATTTAATTTTTATTTTTAGAGAGTAAACTGCATTGAATTTTTAGTTTGTGATTGGGCAAATGTACAATGTTGCAATGGAGGTGGCACTTATACTGTAAGTATGTTAACTTTAATAGAGTAATACTAATTTTTAACTTATGTGTTAAAATTACTGTATAGTAAATCAATTTGAAATTTAAATTTTTCTGATATCCACACTAAATGATTCATAAAGTAGAACTATTTTAAGTATTTTTTTAATGAATTAATTTATGAAAATTTTTCTTCATTTAGTGTGGAAGTGGTGATTATGCCTTTACTTGTGAAGCTCCAAAATGTGAAAACATAAACTGCTTATGTTGTGAGATATCATTTCGAAATGTTGCACCTAGTAATTGAGAGTACAATTAACATTATTTGCAATCATCAGTATTTTTAAAATTGTGATAATATTTTATAAATATTTTATCATAATGTCATTTTGGAAATAAAAGTTTTCAGTATTATATTTACAAGTGTCATTATGTGAAACAAAACAATACACATGTACTTAAATAAATTCAACTATACAATTAAAACATTGATTATTCAGAAAAATAATCAAAGGGGAAAAGTTATTTGTTAATTAAAAACGAGCTTTAACAATAAAAGATTTTATTAGACAACTTTGAAATGATAAATAATTTTTGAACTAAAAAATAAATAGTTTTTATTTTCTATACATCACATCATGCAGAATGATTCAAAATAAATAAAATTTACAATCACTAATTGAAAATAATTATGAAATTCTAGAGTAAATAAAGTTTTCATATAATTTTTTTTACTTACATGAATAAAAAAAAATAGAATTTTTTTTTTTGAACATCTAAAATACATTTAACTACCCCAATTCCAAATAATTCAAGCCACATTAAAAAAAAAAAAATAACTAGAGTTTCCCAGTTACTTTCTCAAGCATTAAAAAGAAAGGATTAGAAATTGTTTAATGTAACTTACTCTAAAAACAATTCCGAGTACATTTGATGTTTTACTATGAAACTTTTCTATAATTTAAAATAAAATTACAAGAGTAATATTGCAAACAGTAAAAAGAAAGAACAAATCTTAAATAATGCATAAAAGCACATTCAATATATTGTGGAACAAAAAATAGAGAAAATTAAATCCATAGCACCAGCTGTTAAATTCTGCAGAAGACTTGTAAATGTAAACAGGAATGAAGTATTCAATATAAGAAAATAATAAAAGCAGAACAATATATTTTTTTTACATTTCATCAAATACAACATTTCAATAGCCTTCCATCTATTTTTCTTTCAACACCACCATCAGAAAATCAATCTGACAGCCCACAGAAATAAATACTTCCACACGTATTTCAAATCACAGTGATGCCTATTAGACTTATTTCAATACAAATTTATCTATAATACTTGCATACAAAAACAGTATTTCAAAGTGATTATAAGTATATAAAAATAATAAAGAGGCTGGGATTCAAAACTTTTAAAACAAACATCATTGATTTTTTTTTAAATATAATGTGATTGTATGATGGTAAATATAAAAAACTCCAGCAGTAAAAAATTCAGGTATAAATTTTTGCAACTTGATCCTGCTCCCTGGAACTCTATGCAATTACTTCTTAAAAATTCTTCCTGGAGGTCAAGCTCTTTTAAATTCATTTAATCATGGAAAGCCTGAATGTTAACTAGTTAATTTCGAGTACTCTATAAACAATAGTTTTACTACAGTGAAAGTAAAACACCCTTCATTTATTATAACCATGATCTATTATTATTGTTCAGCCAAAGACAGTTGTAGTGCTCTTTCTAACATTTCTTGTTCTTCTCTAAGTTGCTTCTCTTCATCTTCTTGAGCTTGTTGCGACAGTTTCAGAGCAATTTCTAGCTGAGTTTCCTCACTTGTTCTGTAATCGTCCATTGGTGAAGAAATTTTAGGCGGTGCAGGATTTGGAGAAAGGCTCTCTTGGATGGCTCTAAAAAGTAGCAGGAATGAGGCGAGTGCAAGGGTATAAGCACACTACATTGGTGTTAGGCATATACATATATAAAAAGCAGTATTTTAAAGTATATATACCTCAATACATTTAAATAAAGAGAATAAATTATAGGATTATTCAACCTCTATAAAACAGAATCATCAAACCATTTGATATTTATATTTCAACTAGTAAAATAACTTTGGCTACTTTAAAAAAAAAAAAAAAATTCAACATTAAATAAAACAATATCCCCACCTACAATCAAACTATAACTGTGCAATAATTAAACGTTATAATAAATGAGCAAGTAATATTAGTATTAAATTTGTATGTCAAATTCAAAATAAGGTTATTTCAAATGAGGGGGAAGGGGGAGATTGCATGATTATTATTTTTAATACAAATAAAAGTGTCAATTTAATTTACGAATATATTTCGCAAATGTACCTGAAATTTTATTTTAAAGTTAATTTAGTTTTAAACACTAAAGCAAATATTTCTGCATTAAATAAAAGTGCTAGTAGATTCTTTGCGTTTATAGTTGATACTGATGTTTATATTGTTTTTTTTTTTTTTTAAATAATTTTAAACAATATTATATTATACCTATAACTATATTTTTAAATTAAAGTTAATACTTCATTAAAATTTTCATTTCTCTTTAATTTCTGACTCTTATTATTTTTATCAGGATTGCCTGAGAAAAAAATTCATTTTTCATTTTTGTCCACATTTTACCATAAATGGCAAATACGCAATTAGGACTATTTTAAATACTCCAGGGCCCCAATAGATATTTCATCTATCACTAATTTATTAGCAATTAATTTTAAGTTAAAAAATATCTTTTAAAAAACTAAATTTCTGTTCTTTTAAAAATGATAAGTTTATGATATTTACTGCATGATGTGATTAATAATATAAATTACATCTCAATAATTAGATGTATAAAATTTCATAATTAAACTAAAAAGTATTAATACTAAAAATATTAATTTAAAGCTTATATATCAAGTTTTTTTCTTTAACGTAGTATATATGATCAAATAATGAAAGGTAAATGAATATATTTCACTTTCTTCTAAATATTCTCATATAAACACAGTTTAAAAAAATATGAAAATTAAATACATTTTTAATACACTAAAACTTGCAAAATTTTTAAATGAGAATTAGAAAATTAAGTATAGTTTAATTTAAAAGTGACAAGTTGCCATTTTATTATTACTAGGCAATTATTGCTTAAGGACAGGCAAAATTCTATAGTTTTAAATGTACTACAAAATTCTAATTTCTGAAAATCACTTTATGGATGAACTAAAATGAGGGTATCTATGAGTGAATCTATTTAACTTTTGTTGTATCACCTAAAATTACAAAAATGGGAACATATAATTACGCAATAAATTTTTCTAGCAATCATTTGTATTTTGCCAATATATATATAAAAAGATTAGGGATCCATTTAGATGAATATTGAATCTGTTCTTTGGTTTCTCACAAAATTCTAATTAAAAAAAAAATGTACATTTATGTATTCATGCATAAATTTTTTTCATGAATTTCAATTTTCGATTTTCTCCACAAAAAAACATGATAATGCCATATTATAAATGATAAATACTTAAATCATGTTAGAAAACTCAAGATGAAAAAATTATATAGTTTATAGCTAATCTTCCCACTATTGTGTTCAGTCTATAGTATTTATAATGCCCCTTTATAATATTTTTTCTGAATGACTGACATTTTATAGCCCTACAAATTGTTTTTAAACTGGCAACTTTTTTTAATTTTAGAATACTTACATTTGTATGCTTTAGCAATTTTTATTTATTATTAATTTTATGCATTTTTAATTTTACGGAACAAATTGGACTGATAACCAAGTTAATTTTTCTATATTTGTTACTCTTGGTAGAAATCTAGGGTAAGGAGTATGCCAGTTTATTTCTTATATTATACTAAGCTTAGAAAACATACAAATTAGAAATTACTTTATACATTTTTAAGTAAGTATAAAAAATATATATTGAGCAATATAGTATGTATCTCAATATTTTAAGTTTTCCATCTAATCATATTTACTTTTGCAAGCCTTCATCCTCTTCTCCATTTTCATTAGGTTTTTGAGCTCGCAAAGCCTCCCAAATGGTAACCTGATGAAATATGTTTCCAAATCAAATTAAAACTAATTATACTTCTTATAACCAGTTACATTAACATAAGAAGAATTCTCATGATAAAAAGTTTCATAATATATAACTTTAACTATTGATTTAGAACTATGCTAAAACAATTTGAATAAAAATATGCTTTTAAAAATTTTATATATCACAGAAATAGTTGCTTAAAATATAATTCTGCTTAACATTTAATGAATTGAATTATTATTATATAAAAAAAAATAGCTGAAAATCATATTACCTGATCTTCTTCACTGCCAGCCTCCATTAGCGATTGTTGAATAGCATATTGAAGAAGTTCATCATCTTCATCAATGCTCAGAGGACGAAGGGCTTCAGAACCTAAAATCAAAGCAATTAAATTTAATGTCCAAAAAGGTGATATTTATTGATTTAATATACGAAGTTAAATATTTTATTGAGGGCTTTAAAATTGAACATGGCTTTAAGAATAATTCATCCACAACTTTGGTTTCATGTTTAACTTAGGATAAATACACGAGTTGAAACTTGAATAATAATATTCTCGGAAATGAAGTGCACAAAAAACATTTAAAGATCTAAGTTAATTGATGAAAATCTTAATTCCTTTGAAAATCAGCTTACTTAACTCGATTCACAACTTCGAACAATTATAATTAGCAGAAAAACAGTTATATAACTCTATTATTACAGTGTTAAAATACATTCTACAAGTACAGATTTATGCAGATAAATGATAGTATTTTTATATTTTCTAACAAAAAAAAAAAAAAAAAATTTTTTTCCAACTAGCCATACAGGACATCAGATCTTTTATTGACTGGCCATATTTTTAAAAAACTCTTGATTTACACCATATATTAATTGCATACTCACCTATTTTCTCAATTTATACCTTCTTTTTTTTAATAGTATACTCACATACACTTTTTCTATACTATTGTATATAAGCAGTGATAAGTCTACGATCTAAAAATATATGTTTCTCTCAAGTAAATTGCTTGTCAATATATTAATTGATTGCCGATTAAATAGTAGAAACATTGACAATATCATGAAAAACTTAGAGAATTGGAAAGGAATAGATGATCAAAAATGAAAGATTCAGAATTTCACCAGAATGATCTGTTTAAATTATCCAACAGTAATCTTAAAATATCCTCAGTAAAAGTCATGAGTTAAATAGTTAGCATTATTCAAGTTCCAACTCATCATTCTATCAAAATTTTTACTCAGTATGATTACTTCAAATCTAATCTAGTGTACTAAATAAAAATTATTTATAAATTATAGATAAATAATACACTCTTTAGAAATAATTAAACCAACAGGGTGAAAGTGCACAGTCGAGAAATACAATTTAATATTTGTTTTGATACTTTTAATTTTTTAGTTGAAAGTTTAATTTTATAATTATTTGTATATTACTTTTATAATCATTAAGTTAGAAAATTTTTATTTAATTAAACAGAAAAAAAGTCATCAATATTTTTATTACTAAAATGGTTAGTCACCAATATACTCAGTCTAAAATTGATTAAAAGTAAATTATTTATTTGCAGATATTAGATTTTCCTTCCCTTACTTTTAATTAGTAAAGCATGTTCAAAAGCAAAGCAGAGACCTGTCAAAGACAGGGTGAAGCAAATTGTAAGTGTTAGCTTATCATGCAAGCATCCAGTTTAACCTAAGACTAAACATTTATAATTTTACATGCACTATTTTTACCGAACCCGAAATGCAATTTAACGCACCTGACGCAATTAGCTTTCCAAGATCTTCAATTAGCTAATTAACTTCCTTGCTATACTGGAGAGGGTAATGCAAATGAATGTTATAGTAAACAATTTAGTAAGCAATTTTAAATAAGTAAATAGAATTAATAAAATATTATTACTGAAGGTCAAAATAACAAACATTTTTGAAATTGTAAACAGAAGCTTTTTATCAATTACAAAGATAAAATTTTCTTTATAACTATTTTGAGGAAACACTAGTAAAATGTTTTGTAATTTTTGTTTATTTTTATTGTAATTTATACTTTGATATGCTTACTGTCAGATAATTTAAAGAAACACTATAAAACATTTTTTTGTTTACTATATATTTTAGCAAGTTGGATTTTATTTATTTATTTTTTTGCAATTTAATATGTATGGCTTCATTTTAAACCACATAACGGAACTACTATTATTTCATATTATTTAATTTTCTTAGTGAATATTTATACTTTTTATTTTAAAAATGCATTATTGTCAACAAGACTGATTTGCATCATTACACAGGTTTCTAAATTTAAAACTATCCTGAAATAAAAAGCATATTTATTAGTATAACACAATTTTATACAATATTACCAAATCATTAATATATTTAACTTGGGTTACAGTTTCAAAAGCTTAGTTACATAAACAATGTATCATATTAAATTCATTTTAAGACAGAAAAGCAAAAGTTAACAATTATCTATGTTTTTATTTCAAATTTATGAAGTCTAATAAAATATTGGAAAGATAATAAAAAAAAAAAAAAAAAAAAAAAAGGGATTATAAAATATTTTTATTAAATATTAGTAAATATTTTGTTTCAACAATAGTAATAAAATATAATGAAATACTACTACATTTCTGTTCATATACATTGCAACTACATTAATATGATATAAATACACGTAACAAAAATATAAGCAAATATATTTATATAAAAGATTAAACTGGATGCTGTTGAAATAAATATATTATACAGTAAATGTAATAAAAATAAATTATAAGAAAATCTTTAAAAAATTTAACATGTGCACACTTTTTCTATTATAAGCAAAAGTAATAATATATAATCCCCCCATCCAAGTATTCAAAATTTTTACAGATCAAAATAATTAGCTTGTAACTGATAAATATGAGAAAAATTAGTTTTATAGTTTGAATAAAAAAAAAAAAAAAAAAAAATTGGAATGATTTAAACGGGTTTAAAATGACTCATTTTATCCAAAATATAAAAAATTAAAATATATTTTGAAGGAAATTAAATGCTTGAAGAGACTTTTATAAAATTTAGTCTTTTAAAGACTATTTTGCTATTTAAAGTAATACATTTTAAAATTCATTATATGAATAACTATTTTTTTTTATTTGTTTTAGTATAAAAATTTGCTTTACAATACATAGAGAAAAGGAATTCATTGCATTTTTTATTACAAATATAAGTTTCTATATTACTTTAAGTGATGCAAGAAGAAAAAAAATGTACGATGTTGAAAAAAAAAAAATAAATAATAATAATAAAAAATAAATAAATAAAAAAAAAAAAAACCATGCATCTATAAAATCTTACCTAATCGTACATATCCAGAAGGTACTTCAAAGCAATTATCATCTAGTACACAAGCAACAGGTCCATCATCATTGATTGGATTAACTCCTGTCACAGATTCATCAAGTGAAAAAATATTTCCAAATGTAATACGTGCATTCAGAACATGGAAGAGTGGAATTTCTAGAATGAAAGTTAAAAATTTGAGGAATTAATAATAAGCACTAAATTTATATAATTAAAAGGTATTCTATCATGCTTAATCCATTTTTTTTTTTTTTTTTATCATTACAGTTTTTATAACAATCATATAAGGTTTGATGTGTTATCCTGATTAATTTAATAGAAGGGATTTTATTACTACTCGAGATTGTCTACTGATCAGAGGTTAACAAAAATATCCTTTTAACCTTTCATATGAAAAAAGTCAAAACTTGGAGAAGGGAAATGAAAAAAAAAAAAAAAAAAAAAAAAAGTTTGACAATAAGAAAAAAAAAAAAAGAAAATATTGATGATTTTCTACAATCACACTTGAATAAATTGAAATATGTAAGCCAAATTAAAAAGAAATTTAAAGGGACATTAATAAAAAACAGTGATAAAAAAAAAAAAAAATCGGTATTGGAGAATTAGGAAAATATGAACCTGTACATTAATTATGAAATAAATTTCCTTTTAATGATATTGTGATCATATAATAGATAGATTAATGCAATCACAAGGTGGTTTCTCTAGTCTCAATATTTTGATCAATAAAGCCAAAATAGTGGCCAGCTATATTGCTAAACAAAACCAAAAAAAATCAAGTACTGTGTAAGTCAGGGTATTACTGTATTTCAAAGCATGTATAAATTAATTTCAAATTTTTAATTTTGGAAAATATTTGGCTTAATTTTTAATTGGACTTTTTTTAATATTCTTTAGTCTTAGAATTAAATACATATTTAATTACTAACAACAGCAAAAATAAACATTTAAAAGTCATACATATTCTATGAAATGGAAAATTATTAATTTATGGAATACATATTCTATAAATTAATAATTCAAATAAATTTAAATAGATTAATAATAAAATATATTATTATGAAAGGAATCGAATCTTTAAAATCAGAGATTTAAAAGTGGCAATTCTCTAATAATTACAGAGTAATTATTAACATTTTTAAGAATTTCCCATACTTAATGTTATTTATCGCTTAATTTTACAATAATCTATCATGAAACTGGTTAGCCTGTTTTTGGGAATTGTGTGAAAACTATAGCAATTACATAAACCAATATAGTTTATATGCAATGAAAGTAACTGCTTAACATTCATGCGACCTAAAGGTAAAAGCATATATTCATTAAATTAAAATTATTATATTATTAAAATTATATATAATAATGGTTACATAATTTTCTAAAATTGTATAATTTTTTTTTTTACTTTCACTAAATTTTATAAATGTCAATGTTATCAATATTTTTTGCTGATTATTATAGTAATGAATCATTGATGAATAATATATAGTTAAATGACTTTAAAAAAAATAGACGAGAAAAATTTCAATCCAATATATTTACCTATCTTAATAGGAAAACCAGCTGGGAGTTGTAATGTAATAAAGTCTCTCAGTTTTGCAAAATGCGTACTGCTAATAGCCATCAAATCAACTATTGGCAGGATCTTTATAAAAAAAAATTAGGATAATAAGATTAAGATGTTATCAGTAACTTCGAAAAACAGTAAATAAATAAAAATTTAAGTAAATCAACTTACTTGTTCTGGAAGAGATAAAGGATAATTTTCACAAAGCCAAAGATTTGCTTTGAACTTTTGAATTTTTGTGGAAATTTCCTTAGGGCGACCGATATCTCTACAAGCTAAATCAACTTCAGGATCAAAATATTCCTCAGGAGTAATATGACATGGATTACCAGTCCAATCTTCCTTATTATCCTGAAAATGAAATACATTTATATAACAAACATCAAAAACATCTAAAAAGAAAAGTTATCTTTTCATTTATAAAATAATTAAACATTTTATTAATTTATGAAAAATCCATTTTTGTATAGATAAAGAGTAAACAAATAAGTTTATAATACAGCTTTAATAACCATTTCTCCATGAAAAACTTCTAATATATTTTTTTTTTTAAATCATGTGATATACTGTTGTTGTTCTAATGCAGCTGGCAATACAGACAGTTAATCATTATGTCATAAGTAAGGGCTGCACTGCTGTTACTCATTTAGCAATACCCAGGAGGCACGTGCAACTTGAAGATAGGCCACAGCAGTAACACTATCCCCATAGCGCTCTACGATCCTATTAGGGACCAAGACCTACAGTTTAAAGTGGATTCCAAACCACTACAAACATCCATGGCACAGCCGGGATTCAAACCCGATACTTTGTGGAGAGCCAGCGTGCTAGCCACTCGGCCCCATGTGATATACTTATATTATGCATTTTATACTAGTATAAAATTAAGTAATATATAAATGTGGAACTTCTTAATGTAAAATTTTATCTCTTATTAATAAATGTGGACAATATTTGTCAGTGCCAGGCCCTAATAACAAATCTATTTTGAACTGAGAAAATCCACCTGAATAATTTTAAAAGCAGTAAAAAAAATTTTTTTTTTTTTGCATCATTTGATAGTGGAACTACTTACACCATTGATTGCAGGAGCTGCTGCTTTTTCTTCAACTTCAACAATACCTAGTAATGACTGCAAAGGCGATCTTGAACTTTTATGTCGCATTTTATCTGCTTCAGTTAAATGTTCTGTTCTTGTTTTAGTAACCAATTCCACGTTATTGGCACTGAAAACCTTTAAAAGTGAATAAGGATTGCTAAATATAAAAACAAATTAAATTTTCAATATTGATTTTAAAAACAAATATATCACAGAGTTTTAAAAGAAAGACTTTTAAGATGATATTAATATATTTTTTTTATTCTAAGAATTAAAAGATTGTTACATATATACGAAAAAACGACTTTATATAAAAATAAAAATATAATTACAATTCTTTAAAAATATTATCCGATATTTTATTTTACATCACTTTTATTTCTTTTTCTATTTATGGCAAGAAACTGAATTTCTTTTGAATTTGATTGAATCTGTAATGTTTTTAATTTGGCAGTCACAAGCTTTTATTATTATTTTAAATTCAAGATTGACTATTTCAAAAAATGTTTTACCAGCATTTATATCTATTTCAAATTACATTTGAAATGTTATTATTCGCAGATGGATAAGTTTCAATAAGGTCTGTCAGTAGATAAAGCTCAAAACAACTTCTGTTAATACAGAAGCATGCAAATGTTGTTGGGTAAAAATAACATTTGCATAAAATAATATATAAACTAATAAAATAAGTAACAAAACTTTTCAGAAAAAAAAAAATATTAATAATACATATAAATGCAAGAGACTTACAAAGCGAATACTCATTAACTGTTCGTGATATTTATATATTAAGTTTATAATTACAGGTTGCTGTATTTCATATTAATAATATATATTTTAACATGTTTTAATAAAAAAAGTTAAAACTAATTCTTATTTTTATATGCTATAAAATGATTATAGGTAGGATAAATCTTAACCCTTCAGATTTTATTCAAGTAGGTTTGAAATGAGTCTGGTTTTTCTGCACTAAAATGAAGACGTTTTCAGTAGTAACATTATTATGTATCACAAGAAATCATGTTAAAATAAATTTTAATAAGACTGCATATTTCTTTCTGTCATTAACATCAGATATTTTAAAGTATGTTACATCTGCCCTATTATTTTTATAATTAATGCCATCAAAATTTTCAAACTAAAAAATAACTGTATTCAACTTCAAATTCAGTCTTTTCTTCCTCAATTAAAACATGGAAATTTAAAAACCTAAAAATTCTGCAGATGACCAAATCACTTTTTTTCCTCTTATATAAACCTGCAACTGCTGCATATTTTACAAAAAGGTTCATCAAGAGGAAGTCTTTATGTAATTTGTACTTTTACATATAAATTTCTGCCTGCTATATAGAATTTCTCAATCACTTTACCCTCAGAAATATTGCAAATAAATGATTATTTATTGTGTCTCATTTTGTAAATAAATGACTTTTATAATTGCAGGAAAATATTAGTAAATACAAATAAGGGTATAATTTGGAATGTTTGGTTTTATTTTCATTTAACTATAATTTGTGGATTATATGTTAAAAAAACTTAATAAATTTGACAAGCGAATCATCGGCCACTGCATACAATCTGCAACCCCCCTCCTTCCTCCTGAAAGTTGTGATTTGGTAATAGAAATTAACAAAATTTTATCTGAGGAAAATAAACTATCTTCTAAATATAAAGAAAGAAAACTTTTTTGTGGAACATGGGATGGAGCCAGGCTTTACAAAATTAGAGAAAATACACCATCTTAATTATTGTGTGTGGTAATTTAAGATTAGAAGTAAATCATAAATAATTAAAAATGCACTGTAGAAGCAAAATTACCAATCAATTGTGTAATGGATCCAGATTTTCATTTCTAAAAAAATATGAAGATTTCAAAATCTTTGAAAAATGTCATCTGATGTTTTTGACCACAATTCTTAAATATATATATTTTTTACAGTTTCCATTATAATTTTGTAAATATAATTATTGCATAGAAATAATTTTTTTTTTTTAAATTCAAAAACATTTATCCAGCTTTATGTTGAAGGCATAAAAACAAAACTTCATACTATATGCCAAAGAAAAAGTGACAATTGTCGGCAAATTTATATGTCACTGTTTATAAGAAATCTTTTATTTTTGGGGTTAATACTAGACCTACAGATTATAAATAGGAAGTGATATTTATATATTTTATGTGGCCCTCAAATATATTTTTGGCATAACTTAAAAATATATTGTCTTTTAGAGCTGGTCAGAAACATTTTTCTAAAAAGCATGGGCTGCATGATGAAAATAAAAGTTTTGCTTTTATGACTTCATTTTCATCTTCTGAACATTTGATAAAAATACTTATACTTGATCTTGCAGCTTTGATTTAACATGCCTTCACCAATCATAGGGCACTTGTGTACAACAGAAAAATCCCACAAATAGATGGCACAGAAAACATGTTCTAATAATTCTAAAGAAGACATAATACATTACCATTCTTTCGCATACTAGGTTAAGGTTAAAATTTACTTTTTTTTTTTTTGTATATTAGTCATTTGTATTCCCCCCATCCTACTTGAATCCATTTCATTTTTTTTTTGGTATCTCTTTTAACAGAAATTGACTCGTTTGTATATAAACTATCAATATTTTATCTTTATATATAATCAGGTAAAAAAATGCAGTACAAATTAAATTAAACTAAGATACATTATAAGAATATGTGCAGAGAGGCAAAGTATGGGAGAAGAATGGTGTAAGGAAAACATTTAGTTCCAGTGCTGCTGTAAGAGGATTTTTCTTCTACATATTTAATCATGCAATCAAAACATGCGAGGGTGCTATGTAGACAAAGGTATAAATTTTTTTTTTTTTTTTTTTTGCTTCCATTACCGTAGTTGCAATAGATGTTTATTTGCCAAAATTTTTAAATATACTTTTATTACAAACATGAAAGAAGATAATAATTCAATAATAATAATCCATAATTTTTGCTATTTTTCTGTAATTATTACAAATCATAACATTTAGACCTTTGTAGTTATAATAATTTTAAAATTTTCCTAATGTGCCACATTTTTCAAAATTCTTTTAGTAACGGGTTATTCATACATTTGAATTATGTAATGCTTATTATGGAAAGCATCACAGTAATACTTTAAAACAGGGTAAGCATATAAAGTGCAATAAATATTACTAGCTATCACAAGGCATGACATGAGTTGAATACTTCATAAAACTACACAAATATTTAACAATAACATTGTAATGAATATAAGTTCAATATTTAGCTTAAAATAAAATAAAATTAAAAATAACTTACTTTGCTTTCATAACCATTCACAGTTTCATTTCTATCACTTCTCCAGCCCCAAATGCCAGATTTATTCCTAAAATTTAAGTAATATATCATCATAACAATGTTCTTAAATTGCCAAGAGGGAAATATGAAAATAAATAGACATTACCTTTCAAAGTTGATCTTGTCAGTGTCAACAAATGTGGTGACAATGGGTGTTGTAAGGCGAGATGAAACCGATTCAGCGGATGGACGGAAAGCATGCATATCGTCCATTTGGGGTGATAATACTCTCATTTGCTCTACATAAACTTGACCAGATTCATGATCTATTTCCATCATAGTAGCACTGTCTTCTAAAATAAAATAAAATATGCATTTAAAAACATTACATTTTTAAAATGAAATACAGTATCAATTTACTGTAATACAATATTAAAAAGAAATATCACTTACATACATATTAATATGACTATATCTTACCTTGCATATCTGTCTTATATTAAAAACAAGTTTTTATTGCCTGAATTTTAATAAAAAAAATACAACATTAAAAATTTAAATATAGTAAAAAAATTGTATCAATTGTATTTGCAGTATCATTTGAGAAATTTTTTTTTTATTAAACAATAAGAAATATTTCAGGTAGCCAAATAGGATAAAATAAAAATTATCACTCAAATAAGCAATTATTCTGTCACTTAAGTTTATGAAGAATACCTAAAATTGAACATTTCTAAAAAAATCAGTAAGTAATACATTAGAAATTTTTAAAAGATAACCTCAATCTGTAATTTATATTTAAATTATGAAAAATATTAAATAGCACAATTATTGCCAAATTTCCAATATGAAATAAAACAAGAACATAATTTTACAGACTTCATTTTAAATAGCTATTCATTTACTTAAATATTAGATTCAAATAATTCATTAGATACATGCAATGAAAAAATATTTCACTCTCCCTTGACAAACTATAATTTTCAATAAGCTCATAAAAGTATCCTTTAATGCTTAAAAAATTGAAAACACTTCAGAAATACAAAGATGTACCTACATTGCTATTCATAAAAAAAAATCATAATTGAAATTCATATAACAATAAACTTATTAAAATATGCCAACAGACTACAATGGAAATTATTTTCGACAATTATAGAATATTTCTTTCTGTTATACATATGAGTTTGAACAAGTTTTTAAGAAATATGATAATCAGAGGATGAAAATTTAATCACTTATGCATAGTATAAATTTGATTCCTTGAGATATACCATTAATTAATCAAAAACATTTTTTGTCTCTTCATGTTTTAACTATGGCAGTATAAAGGAATAATTAACTGCAAAGGATTGGAACATTATGTACGAACGGCCTAACAATTCTTCACTTAAATTTAGCTATCAGAAAAGACATTTCTTTATATAAATTTCTTTATACATCTAAATATTTCATACATAATAGACAGAAGATATAAAAGGTACACAGTACCTTTTATAAATAAATATAAAATATCAGTTATTCTTGCAATGAATGCTTGCTTTGGCAAATACTTCATGTTAAAAGATACATTACATCATGCAGATAATAATTTTGTTTTAATAATAAAGTAGCTTTTACCTATTAATTTTAATAAGAAAATTTAATAATATATTTTTATGTAAAATGAATAGAATATATAAATTTGAAACTGGTACATTACTTTAAATGCTTTTATTAAAGATATAAAATTCAACATTCTACCTATGTCTTAAATAATGGGAATGATTGAAATTTTATTTCAATAATAAAATGATGATGAATTGGTTGATAGAAATAAAATTTCAATCAAAAGAATTTTTAACAGACACACACAAAACATAATTTTTAAAATTAGTTAGATTTAAATATTAAATTCCTGTAAGCAATTTAAAATATCAAAGATTCAATGTTAAGTAATTCAAATACATCAAATATTGCATGTTATATACACTGTAAACATTTATAATACTTCAGAATTATTACAATGTGCAAATCTTGAGGCAGGAAAGTTAAGTAGTGGTAAGTAAAAGTCATTTAATTTTCAGCACAAATGGATATATTAATCTAAGGAACACAAGGAATACCAATTGTCTGGTTTTCCTTTTGTTTTAGGAAATAAATATAGGTCAAATTGTCATTGAATGGCAGCATGAAGCATTTTTACGGTGCTGCATTCTAGTTCTAACTAAAAACTATTTTAAAAAGCTGCAAAGCACACAACCATTTAATCGCTTCTCCTAAAATCAATTTTAAGGATTTCATTACCACCAGAACACCCACGAAGTGAAAAGATGTAGCTTCTGTCACATCTGATAGTTCTCAAACCTTGGTAATCTATTATTCGGATGGAAAAATCCAGTTAGGATTAAAATACAGGATACAATTATAATGGGTATCTGAACAGGTTTTAATACATCCAAATACAATTTTTAAAATATTGATAACACACTTTATATAATTATGTTATAAAAAATCATCAGTCATATTACCTTGTCCTTTGAAGACATAACTTCGACTCCCTCGCTGCCAATTAGATTGGTCAAACCCTAGGAGCGTTGTATCTATTCTAACATTTGAACCTAAAAGAATATTCAATTTTAATATATATTATAAAAGAAAAAAAAAGACAAAATAAAAATGTCACTTCTGTATTCAATCATACCTGATTTAAACACCTTATAAGTATCACTTGGGCACATTCTAGATACTAAGGGCACTGCAAAAAAGCAATTGTATAACAATAAATACTTTTTAAATTAAAAATACAAGCTAATTAATTATATAACAACAAACCACTAATGTTATATTAAGATGAAATATAAATTTGCCACCAACTCAATTCTGAGAAATTACAGTTTTTCAGAACTCTTACTTTGTAAAATGTTTATCAAATCACACTTTAGCACAAAGATGCATACTTATAACAGAATCTGTTTAGAATTTCATAATGCAATGTATTATTTGTTCCTTATTGGTCATAAAATAGAAATATTTTAACTTTAACTACCTCATTTATTAGAATCACATGCCTTCATACTAAAATACTTCCACAAAAATGAACCTAAATTTTTAAATTCATACGATGCTGTAATTTTAAGTGAAATTTTATGCAGAATAAAAGCTAAAATTTGTTTTTACTTTGGCCTATTTTTTCATAATTTGCAAAAGTGAACATCTCTATTACAATATATTACTCAACATTATCTTTTAAAATGATTTAAACTCACCACTGGTTTTGCTTCATTTATAAAATCATATTGTATTTAAAGTTTATTAATTCTTATTTAAAAATAATTTAACTTAGTGAATAGCCCCTTCTTTTTTTTTTTTTTTTCCCCAGCCTTTTTTCTTTTTTTTTTCCCATAAGTTTTTTCTATAAGAATATAAGCTTCTTTTTCTCAGAATCTGGTAGAAAAAAAAATTGCTTATTTTGCAGAACCTAAAATTTTACTGATCACATCTATAATCTTACAAAGTGTCCTAAAGTGCAAACTATCTTGCAAAATCATACAAGTTGGCAACTTGTATGATTATAATGTGAATACATATATTATGGGAAAACACTTATTTAATTTGAATATATAAATATTTTGAACAGTTTAATTGTATATAATAAAAAAAAAAATTAAGATTTGGAAAGTATATGCATGCAAATTAAGATTTAATTTCTTACCCCAACTTGTGAATTCCCATTTCATTTCAACATAAAAATCTGGTGTCTAAAAAACAAAATATCTTATGTATTAATTTCTTTTCATAAATTTAATATGAACACATCAATTAAGAGTAACAGTCAAAACCACATATTTTTAAAAAATTCCTTTAAAATTCTCATAAAAAATTGATGACCATAACACTCATATTTTAAACGCTCTGTGTCAAAAATTAATTAAAACAAAATTTATGAGCAAATAGATAAACTGTTCTACTTTGATGAAACAAATAACAATAATAAAAATTAAATATTTAACAATGTGTCAATCATTCTCAGAAAGATTTAATATTGTTTAATAATGATTCATAGAAAATAAACACAGTAACTTCTACTCTTGTTCTTAGGGATTATTTCTCAGAGGAATAACAATAAAAATATTGGACACCTTCCAACTCTTGCTTCTTTTAGAATATCCAATGAGAATAATTAAATCACTGACCTTTTTCAGATAAAAAAATGTAGATGTTTTTTCAAATGTTCAATTATATAAAAATTTAACACAACTTTTTTTCTTTTTTTTACAAAGTTATTTAGAAACTAAAATTTATTTTAATAGTCTATTTTCTAGAAATTTTAGCCATTAGATAAGTTAACTTACATCTCGAATTCTTTTCAAAAGCTCTGGAATTCCCCCAACACGACTACTATACCTCTGGTAATCCCTTCTTTCCAAAATTTCTTGAATTAATTCTGGGTCTCCAGTACTGATTGCCTCATGCAGAACTGTATAAATTACAATAACATTAAATGTAAAAAAATACAAATAGGTAATATAAGATTAAAAATATTTTCTTTCAAGAATTAAAATTTTTTTACAAATATTTTATAGAATTCCATTTAATATTTATTAAAAAGTAAAAAAAAAAAAAAAAAAAAAAAAAAGAACCACTTTTAATAAAAGTTATTTTTAATACTTTTAATACTTGGAAATAAATGTACTATTAGCTTGAGAAAAGCTTTCAAAACATTTTACATTTTCAGAAATTTGAATTTGCATGGTAATGTGATAAATAATATATAACATTCTGCCATAAATATTCTTTTGATGCATCAAATTATTTGAGTACATCAAAATTTTTAGTTAAATTTAGTTTGAAAATTATTATTTTATTGAAAATTACTAATAAATATATTTTAAAGAATGAAAATTACATAAGATTTAACAAATTAATGTAAATTTAAAAGTATTAGTATGAAGACAACTTAACTCCTAATTTTACTATTATAAACATGATTACTTAAAAATAATATTCATTGGACGTTAAGAAAATAAGTTCAGAAACTCTTTTCTGTTGATTTTTTAGCTGAATTTTCTACTTTGTGATTATAATATTATATATATATATATATATATAAAAGGAGTATTATGGAACATTACATTTATACAGAAGAAAGACATCTTTAAAAGAGGTTAGTAATCAAAATGAGAATAATCAAATTAATAATAGATAAAATATATCTATTCAGTATTTTTTTTTTAAATGTATAATTAAATCTGCATAAACTATATTCTATTAGCTCTATTTGACAAAATATTAATGTTCAATTCTGTAAAATAATTTTTAATTTCATATGCAAAATCAATTCAAGTAATCTCTGAGCTTTTGTTATAATCTCGCAAAAAATTGTCAAAATTTATCTAGTCATTTTAAAATGCTTTAGAAGTAAACTTTTGACATAATTATACTTGTATGCATTTTCACCTCCTCTAGCTATAATCCGAAGTGGCCCGCTACATAAAAACCCAAAACTTTTTTTTTTTTTTACAATACCTGCTTTTTTGATCTGACAATAAAACTAAACAATGCAAGATAAAGACCAATATCATTATTAGCAGGATCAAATTTCTATAGGAGACTCTGAATATCCAGTTTAGATTTTATGGTTGTGATTCACAGTTTTATATTGTGATAACTCCATTTCATTTTTATGTTTCTTTTTTTCATGTTCATCTTGGCATTTCCTATCCTCTTTATTTTTACATTAATCTATAATTGTATTTAATAATTCCGTCTCATAGATAGGACATTCAGTTATCAACTTTTTTTCATTCAAAAATCTTTAAATGTCTTTTAATCTTTAAATGTATGTCTTTTTCAATCCACATATGCAATCATTAAGAGGTTTTGCATTAACATTTTTCCTAGATGTGCATTATGAGTTCCCATTTTTAATACGCTTTTATTAGCTTCACCTGTATATTTGTAACTGACTTTTTCCCCTAGAAATCTATACACTATTTAAGCTGCAAAGAAACATTTACAGGTATCTTTCAGAAAGAAAACAGTTGATTCTTTTTAATATGCTATTATATTAGTTTCACCTGAATGTTTGTAACTGACTCTTTGGGCTTGATTTGCCCTATTTTTAAACGATCAGATTTAATTTAAACGTTGTAGACTTATGAAGGACCAACGACACTAAAATAGTTTGATAAATTTATTATCTCATCATGATTAAGATTGCCAGGATTAGAGATTTTATGAAGAGCAATTTAACCCATGTAGAATGAAAGTATTCAGTAAAGACATTCAAACCTACGTGGGACAATGGATGACGCGCCTGACTACGGATCAGGAGATTCCCTGTTCGAATCCTGGCTGGCTCGACATATTCACATTTAGCCTTTGTTTTACTCACAATTACACCTCATTTAAATATTATAGTTTAAAAACACTAAAAAACATGCTTTTAGAGTTAATCAAACTAAAAATAATTGTTAACATAAGAATGAAATGACTGACGAGAAAATTAATGTCACTGTTCTAAAAGCGTGGGGTACTTTGTATGACATTTTAAAACTAACTCTGCATTCGAATGAAACTAGTGAAAAATTATAACGATTGATATCGAGCACCCCACGCTTTTAGAATAGTGACATTCATTTTCTCGTCAGTCATTTTATTCTTATGTTAACAATTATTTTTTACTTTAGTTTGCTTAACTCTAAAAGCGTGTTTTTTTAGTTTTTTGAACTATTAATTATAAATATATACTTCTTAATACATATATACAGTATTGCAAATATACTTTCATACAATATCACAATAGAAACCATTCTATAGAATTTCTCAATAGCACTCCATTTTACAATATTACTCATTAGCCCAACATATTAAAAAAAAAATTTCATCTCCCATTAATTCTGGTTGACTTCTCAATTCCAGCCAAGCCTCTATATGTAGACAACTTTCCCCAGATTAAATAAAGCAAGCTGCTTTTAAACAATAACAGTTTAATAAGATGTTAAGCATTGAATACAGTCAATTTGGAAAGAAGCGACAATTATTTTTGTTGGCAACACAAAAAGTATAATATACCAAAAATGCTATTTATAGTTCAAGAAATCAATAAACAAACAGGATTTCCTACATTTATAATAGCTTTAAATAAATATGAATGGTATCGACTTTAAAAATTTACTATACAATGCAAGTAATAATTAGTTATATTTTAAATGTTTAGTTAAAACTTATACTTAAATAATTACCCTTTAATATTATTGTTAGTAAATATTTTATAAATAAAACAAGGAAATTGAAAATTTCTTAATTTTCTACATATAGACTGTGAACTTTTATGAAGTTTCATAAAATATTTTCTATAAAATTGTCCCTTTTTTTGGGAGAAAAAAAAAAACATTCTGCAAGAAAAAATAAACTTCAAATCAAAGAAATTTAACAGTTGTGGATGATGGAAGGGAATTGGATTTTTGCATAAACTTTCTTATACAATAAATTTTAATTTTGGATAAAATGTAACTTGCATTATACATCAGTGTTTGTTAATAGATTAAAAAAGGAGTAAAAATGAAGTTACAGATACAAATTAAATTAATAAATAGCAATGATGCCAATCAAGATTTTCATTTCTACAGTAAATATGAACATTGCAAAATATTAAAAAATCAGTCTCTTGTTTTTACCAGAGTTCTTAAAAAGTTCTTTCAGTTTTTACTTTAAACCCTTTGTTTTTCTCTAATGTAGATGGCACAATACACTGTGATCTTTCTATGCCATGAGAGCTTCACCGACGTTACTCACTTTGCACTACCCAGGGGGCATATGCAACTTAAAGATAAGCCCCACAACGCCTACGATCCTATTAGGACCTACGGTTTAAAGTGGATTCCGAACCACTATAAGCACCCATGGCAACACCGGATTTGAACCCAATACCTGTTGTACTGAGCGCTAGCCACTCAGCCATTCAGGCCCTTTTAACCCTAAAACACATAGTTTTATATATAATTGCGAAATCGAAAATTGTCCTTAACACTGAAAATTAATTATGGTTAATTTTATGCCATGGATTAAAAGTGAACTTGATTGGCATATAAGTAACTTCAAAGGAAATGCATAAATCATCCACAGATATATATAATTTTCTTTCTTTCATTATTTATTTTTACTCTAAAAATTATACTAGCAGGTTATAAGGCATTGTAAATTATAGGTAGGAAATTATAATAGAAATAATTTTTGGAAAATCATTGAAAAAAAAAAAAATGAAAGAACTTTACTATTAAAAGTTAATAGTTATTTCTAAAAAAATTCTACCTGGAGAAACAAAGCTAAATATTAGGAAAGAACCTTTCATTATTAAATAGTTCTTCAGGATATTTCAAATAGAAAATGCCAAAGATCTACAAATTTTTTCTAACATTGATAGACATGAAAACTATTAAAAAGTCAAAACCATGGCATATTATGTAGCATTGTTAATGTCATGTAAATAACATGCATATTATATTAATTTTGTTGATATCGTATTTCAAAATCATGAGTACTATTCATTTTCAAAAAGTAAGTATACAATTTTTAACTCACCAGAGAAACCTTCTTTATTTTCAACATTAACATTTGCATTACATTTTAAAAGAATCCTAGTACATTCCAATCGACCTAACGTAACAGCCAAAAGTAAAGGAGTTCTGCCACGAGGATCTAATTTTTCGACATCATGCTGAAATTAAATAAAATATAACTAAAGAAATAAAAAAAAATTATAAATTTACAAGGTTAATTTCTTTTTTTTTACATTCATGAAATTTTTTTTTCCTGAAAAATATTTTTGACAATATCAGACAAAATAATAAATTAAAGAATATTCAATATTATTTTAAAGACAAGTGGTATTTCAAAACTTTTAATAGTACAAACTTATTGGTATTTTTTAATAAAAAAAATTGTTGCTACACATGTATAAATCTGAATAGATCAAAACATTCAAATAACGATATTTTTATAGAGTGATACTTTATAACTTCCCTTTATGAATAATAATAAATGAAACAAATTTATGATCTTTGATTTTTTTATATTTCTTTCTCTAATTAAAATGAACATGATTTTAACCTTGCAATTTTTCATTTATCACTTTAAAATAAATTTTTTTTTACAGATTTATTATAACATAGAATTGAACATAAAATTAAGGAAAATAAATAGTTAAATCCTATTAAAATCAAACGAAAATTAATTATATTTTTTATTATTAATTAATGCAAAAATAATTCAAACTAAATAAAAGCATTAAAATAACATAAGTCATACTATTAATAACAGCAAACAATTTTTAAAAAAATTCATGGTCTCGCTAATTTAAAAAATTAAAATTAGTTTTTAATGGCTGCTTTAAACTTTTAATAAATACTACTTCAATAAAAATGTATATATAATAAATGAATTAAAAAAACGAAAAATATTCTGTTCCGATACAGTTTTATAATTATCAATTAAAAATTTAATTTATTTCATAATTAACTAAATGTGCAGGTTTTAAAACATTAATGTTTTAAAATTTATTCAGATGAAATCACATGAATTAATTATAACTACTTTTCCTTAATCAATAAAATAAAATGTCAGAAAATAATAGAGGGAAGTATAATTTGACGAATGTATATAAATAATCAACTTATTTTTTAAAAATAATGAAGTTTAATATGAATGAAAAACACTACTACACTATAATTTTAAAAACCATAAATAAGATTTAAAACAAATTTTTAATTTGACAGAGGATTACTCACTTTTGTATCTACAGCTTTTTGTAATTCAGTAGGATCATTTTGCCAAACAAGCCAGTGTAAAAGATAATCCGCTTTTATACGAGCAGTAGTCATTATTTTAATTATTTATAAATGGAATTTCAAAAATTAATTATCGTAAAATCATAACAGCTCACACTTCTTTTAACTCAGGTATTTCAATTGACACGTTGATGCCATATTTTAGTACAAAAATATATCAACTACTTAATGTGTGCGCATGTTTCCCGAAACAAAACGAAACTAAATTTCTGCATGATGAGATAAATGTAATTTTTAATAATTAATTAGCTGAGGAATTTTTGCCGAAATTATTTTTTGATTTAATAATGCGTAATTTCATAAAATAAGATGCCAAAGATTCATTTTCAATTCAAATTGTGGAGATTATCCAATTAAAAACTAACACATTTTTTCTTTCCTTTAAACTCTGAGAATATAACTTGTTTTTATATTGATTTTTATTAAAATTAATATAAATATAAAATAATTCTGTAACATTCTATTTGATTCTTGTTTGTTGTCTGATTTACCGAGATTGGTTTTGCTGGTTGAGCATTGACAAAGAATGATAACATACTAATAAATGATTAAAATTTTAGAAGTTAATGAATTTATTATGTGATTTCCCTTTACAAGTGCATGCTTTTCTGTTAAATAAGTACAATTTAATTAGATAAAAAAAGTACATATACATTTTTGTATATGAAAAACTATGTAAAAATCTGTTAAACATTTAAAAATAGGTCAAGTAAGGCATTCCAAAAGAAAAGAAAGAAAAAAACAATTGCTGAAATTTATAAATATGTCAGAGGCAAAATTGGAATTTAGACTATTAAGAAAATTGGAATATTTCTGATTCACATGCCAATGACTTAACAATTTTTTGACAACAGATTTTGTTTCTAGCTTTGTTACTGCAAGTTT
>BPLR01000612.1:0-39277 GCA_021605095.1 Caerostris extrusa | reverse complement strand
AAAGTCGTCATTTCATGCTATGACAAAATCTAAATAAGATATTTGATCTTGAAAAATGCTGTTATACTTAGTAGGAACAAAAAAATAGAACCCACAGCTAAAACAAACGGATTGTGACCCGGACGTGATTTGAACACGCAACAGCTACGATCTGGAGTCAGACGCGCTACCGTTGCGCCACCAGGGCCTTTTACACGTATAAACTTGTTAAAATAAAGAAAACTCATCCACAAAATAATAAGTTCGTGGAATCGGCTGCACGTTGTTCATGCAATTGAGCCATCATTAATTCAGTTTTTAATGTTAAAAGTCGTCATTTCATTCTATGACAAAATCTAAATAAGATATTTGATCGTGAAGAAATGCTGAAGAAAATGCCACATATAGGAACAAAAAATAGGACCCAACACTAAAAACAAATGGATTTGTGACCCGGACGTGATTTGAACACGCATCCTTTTCTGATCTGAGAGTCAGACTACCGTTGCGCCAAAGGCCTTGTAAAACGTATAAACCATTTAAAAATAAAAAAAAACTCATCCACAAAATGAGTTTGTGTGAGTCAGCTCTCACGTTGTTCATGCAATTGGAGAGCAGCTATCATTGAATTCAGTTTTGCAATGGTAAGTCGTCATTTCATGCTATGACAAAGAATCTAAATAAAGATATTTGATCTTGAAAATGCTAAAGGCATCTTAGTAGTTGAAAAGAGTGGAGACCACTCAACCGGCTTTCTTGACGGATTGTGACCCCAGGACGCGTGATTTGAACGCACCGGCGCTTCCTGATGAAGATCAGACGCGCTACCGTTGCGCCACCAGGCATATAACTTTGTATAAACCATTTTTAAAATAAAAAAAAACTCATCCACAAAATAAGTTCATTAGGTACCACAGGTTGAATTGCTTGGCGAGAATCCGTGTTTCTTGTTAAAGACATGTGGGTGCATCTTTCAAAATGGCGACGCAAGCTATTCACCAATTATGGTCTTGGATTGTAAGTATTAAAGCTTTTCTTCTAATGCAGCTGGCAAATAGACCGTAATCTTCGCCATAAGGGCTGCGCCAGGTATTACCCGCTTTACATTGCAGGGGCGCCTGTAACTTGATGGTAAACCACGGACGTGAAGTAACAATGCCCCGCGGCGCTCTACGATGACTAGGACCGGGACCTACGGTTTTAAAGTGGATTCGAACCACTACAAACATCCATGGCACCGACGGGACTCGAACCCGAAACCTGTGGAACCGAGGCGCCAGGCCCTGCATTCCAGGCCCTGCAACTCAAATATTATAGATATAAAAGAAGACAATTAGCTTAAAGGCAAGAATTTCTCCTTTCGGGATCATGAAATGAAAATGCTCGTGACTTTTGCGATTTTTCTTTTTTTTTTTACGTAAATAATGTTTTTGCTGGAGAAAATTTCCTTCCTATCGAAAAGTAAGGTAGTTTTAAAAAGATGAATTCAAAATACACACTGAAATTCAATCGAGTTAAATGAATTCTTGGAACAGATTTCAATTTTTTGATTTTTTTTTTAGTACAAAACAACCCCCGACAAAGCTCTAGTCTATCCAGGACCAGGACCTACTGTTTTAAAATGGATCCAAAGGAACCACTACAGCACCCATGGGCAAAGCCGGGATTTGAACCCGATACCTGTGGTACCGCCGGAGCGCTAGCCATTCGGCCATCAGATAAGTAAAGCAAAAACACAAAGACGGTACAACACGGAAGAGAAGCAGAGCATTAGTTTCTCCCGGAGTATCAGACTCTCCAACAGTTCAGATGAGTGTTCAAAGTGTTTATTGTATTGTTTAATATTCTTTTCTCAATGTTCAGGCCAACAGTATCTATTTTATAATAGAATGACTGAGGCGTCCAACAATACCTTTTTCAAAATCGATCCTTTCAGTTAACAAATCTTCTATAATCTGAAAAGAGAATCTGGCAGTTATTAGAGTTTTTGCATAACGTTTTTTTTATCGTCGATTTTTTTCTCTAGCGCGCATGCTCATAGGAACATTGTTGTTACAGATACACATGGCGCAGTTTCCTATGAGCATGCGTGTAGAAATCGGACGATAAAAACGTTAATGCAAAATTCTATTATGCACCTTAACCAACAAAAAAAATAGCGATTATCCATATTTCTGCCTGGGGCCATTTCACACAGAATGGCTTCGTCATAGACGTAGGATTGCAATACCGGTATACCGGGATGCCGAATACCGGTGTTTGAGCCATTTATTACAATTTTGTAATACCGGTATTCCCAAGTTTAAAAACCGTTTTCGGTATTTACTAGAAATTTCAGATTCTTATCTGTAAAAGAATTCTTATCTATTATTCTTATTCTTATCCAAATTCTTATCTGAAAACCTGATTACTTATCTGTGATAACAAGGTTGTAGTTGTGAAGAAGTGTGTGTATTTCCCATGTTTTTAGGTGGTGAAGGTTTGTTGTTCTCATATTTGCATTTGTTGTATTTGCATATGTACTTTAGGGGTTCAAAATATTTTTCTGATTTATTATACATATATACTCTAGATAATACCCATAATAATGAATAAGACTAACTTTAAAGAACATAAAAAGTCAGTTGATAATACTGGTTTATGTTTTTTAAGATCACATTTAAAAAATTTGTAATAGTACCACAGACTGAATAGTGATATTTACACTTTTTTGTGATTTAAACAAATATGATGTTCCTTTACTTTTTATATGATTCTTTATATACTGTTATAATTTATAAGTTACAAATTTTATTTGATATTTACATTCTCTAATAAAAGTGGCGAATAAAACAAAAAAACACCTTTTCTTCCTTTTTCTAAAATTTCTACTACGATATTAAAACCGGTATCCCTTATTAAGATCTAAAAAAATACAGAATACCGGTATTGAACTTTTGGTCCGATATTGCAATCCCTACCAGACCGCATCAAATTTGATCTAAGGTTTTAAAATCTCTTGAGAAATCATCAAGTCCTTGTGAAACTTATTCAGAATTCAATTCGTTTACTTCAACAATTTTAAATAACAATAAGAAAACTTTTCGCTGCCATCTCAGCTAAATATTCCATGGTGTAATTCTCAACGTAACTTTTATGAAAAGAAATATTTAATCAGTAGTAATAAGTAGTTTATTTTTTAACCGCCCATTAAATTTTCTCGCGAACTTTGGATAAATTTATAGAAAAAAGACAAAACAACCGAAAGATATTATTTACCGATTAAAACTTCAATACTGTTATACAAAATGTGCTTCGACAAGTTATAATGGCGAGATTCATAAAATTCTAAAAATTATTTATAATATTGTATACCAATACGATCCGTTATAACAAGCGTGCTGAAAAGTTCGTAGGCTGACATATAGATGGTGCTACTAGTATTAAATCCATATGATTTTTATTTAGCCCTAACCTTCAAAAGACACGTGTATAAATTTGACATCTGTTGCACTATTAGTATGGGAGTATTTTTACTGAAGTTATAGCATTTTTAGTGATTATCACGTGCAGTCCACTCGGCTGACTGTCGATTGACTCCGGTGTGAAATGATGGAGCCATGTTTCATCCATTGTCACATATCGTTGCAAAAAATTCGGGTTTATTACGATTGAACAGCTCCAAACACTGCTTAGAATCATCAATTCGATGTTGTTTTGGGTCGATTGTGAGCTCGCGCGGCACCCACTTTGAACAGAGCTTTCGTGTATCCAAATAATCATTCACGATATGTTCAACACGTTCCTTGATATCTTTAGGGTCTCAGCTATCGCAATCAACTTCACTTTATGGTTATCAGAAATTATTTTTGTGGACTTTTTTTGATATTTTCGTCGGTAAACAGCCTCTTGGGGCGACCACTGCGTGCATCGTCCTCGGTGCTCATTTCGCCTCGTTTAAATTTAGCAAACCACTTCTCTACGGTTGATTTTCCTGGTGCAAAGTCCGAATAATGTTTATCAAGCCAAGCCTTGGCTTCAATAGTGTTTTTTGCCTCAAAAAAGCAATGCTTTATTAACACACGAAATTCCTTTTATCCATTTTTTCAAACTAACGAAAGTTGCTTCACTAAAAATGCTATAACTCACATCCTAATAGTGCAATAGCTGTCAAATTTATACACGTGTCTTTGGAAGATTAGGGCTAACTAAAATTCATATGGATTTAATATTAGTAGCTCCACCCATGTGTTAGCCTATGAACCTTTCAGCCCACCTGTTACATCCAACGAACCGAATTATGCAGACTAATTTTTTCTTGCATTTCATTTCAATCATTCCATTATCAAATAATTTATTCCTTTTGATTTATCTTACTATAATTCTCAATACAATTTCTCAATTCAATACAATTTCTTTTTAACGAGTTAAAAGTTCATAAAACACCAAAACAATTCCTGAATGTGATGGATTTCTTGCAAATATCACATCGCTAACAGGCTATCATCTTTCAGTTACTGATTACTGTATTAACATCTGCCTCACGGGTACCATTAAGATAATAATGGCTGAGATAAATCCACATCAAAACCAAACGGAGATGCAAAATGAATCAGATTCTATCGTTCAATTGCGGTAACGATGGTGTTTATCAAAAAAAGTTTGTGTAGGAAAAATAGTTTTACATAGACTTATTTTGTTTTCAAACTCTGATAAAATAAATAATATACTCTGACATAGAAATAAAATAACTCCTTCATCATAACATTATATCGGTTTTAAATAAGAATAACTTCATTCTATTTTTCAAATTGACCACATCCTCAGAATATAATTCAGTCTGGAGAGAAGAATTGACTTTCAAAATTTTATAAAGCTTATCATAGAAAAAGCTGAGAAGTGGTTGTACAACTTAATCACTAACATGAATTTTTATTTTGTTTAAAGGAAAATCTCTGCTTCAATTCACTCGCAGAGTACAGCAAAGTAGCTTTTTGAGTGCTTTTTTTTTTGTTTACAATGTGCATATGCCAGTGCTTAGTATATACAGACGATGTTTAGTTTAGTTTTAGCTTATACATAATGTTTATTTATGCAGACTATATATATATATATATATATATAGTCTGCATAAATCAAAATCCTGTTCAAATCCTGGATTTGACCATGGTGTTGTAGTGGTTCGGAATCCACTTTAAACCGTAGGTCCTGGTCCTAATAGGATCGTAGAGCGTTACGGGCATTGTTATCTCCGCGTCTTTCGCTTACCATCAAGTTACACGCCCCCTGGGTAATGTAAAAGTGAGTAACGTCTGTGCAGCGCCTGCCTTAAGGCATCCATGACGTCCATGTCTAAGTGTTTGCCAGCTGCATTAGAACAAAAAAAATATATAGGGAAGTTAAAATATTTAATGGTCTTGATCTTGCTTTTCCAGAAATTTTTGTAATGCAGAAATAACAGTCCGTGGAGTGGTTCTTTGGCTCCCTCCATACCAATGGAATTGCAAATGGCCTATATGGCGACTTTCTGTTAAGCCAACCACTAAGTAATGCTATACAAGACGAACATTAAATATAAGGTGCTCAATATTTGTCCTGATCTCTAATTTGACGCCCAATGATATAAAGATCATGCATATATACCATGCCCATAGTATTCTTTAGTGTACAGTTATTTGAAGATTAGAAAAAGCTTAATCAAAATTTTAATCGCTACTGATATATATAATTCCAATATTCCGTGTGAACAATATACTCGTATTCTAAATTTAATATTTTTTTCAGAATGTCATTTTTCTGCAACAAATTTTGTATCTGATAAATTAAATTATGAAAAAAACTGAACACTATTAAAGCGATTGCACATGGGTTTGCAGATATTGACATTTAATCAAAATTGAAAATTCTTCGATTCGGATTTACAATAAATATGGATCTCATATTTTTATATCAATCAGTAATACTATATCAATGTGTTTTGCAACAGGTAGGGATTGCAATACCGGGATACCGAATACAGGTATTCTGAGCCTTTTGTGCAATTTGTGTTTGTACAATTTTTTTGTACAATACCAGTATTTATAAGTTTAAATACCGTTTTTTCGGTATTTATTAGAAATTTAGAATTCTTATCTGAAAGAATTCTTATGTGTGAAATTATTATTTTATTTGGGAATTCTTGTTCAGAATTCTCATCTGAATACTAGAAATTCTTATTTGTGAAAACAAGGCTGTAATTCTGAAGAAAGTGTGTAATATTTCGATATTTTTTTAAATTGGTGAGTTTGTTATTCGCATTGTATTTGAATATCATACTTTAGAGTTCAAACTATTTTTCTGATTTATTATGTATATATATATACTCATAAATAATACCACATAATAATGAATAAGAATAATTTTAAAGATCATAAAAAATCAGTTGATAATACTTCGGCTTGGTTTCATTATTTTTATGATGAAAAGCACATGGGGGCACAATGTAAAAATTTTTCAAGAGTTATTAAAGTGAATGGAGAAAGTACAAGACTCCATGCACATTTAAAAACGAAGCATGATACAAATTTGTTAAAGCGGAAGGAATCTAATTGCGATGAAGAAACAAACTTAAGCACAGTTTCTAAGCCCAAGCCATAAGGGATTTCAGATAATTTTGAAAAAAAAAAAAAAGATAATTTGGATGAAATTATAAGTAAAAATAACAGCTACAATGGCATTTCTACTACCGGTATTAAAAACCGGTATCCCGGTATTAAGATCTAAACAATACCGAATACCGGTATCGAACTTTTGGGCCGATATTGCACTCCCTAGCAACAGGTCTACCTAATTATACCCCATCCCTTTTCTCACAAAGAAACTGGTCAATTGCCTTTATAATGGAGATTGCTAATGTTTGCAGAATGTTTTTTTTTCTTTTTATTCACCTTATCCTCTTTCAATGTGTCTTAGACCTTGTATCCCGATTGAAACACCAGCTTTCCTTGCAAATTAAGATTACGAATCTTTTTGGATAAGTATATATCTGCATACCAATTAATTCCTAAGTTTCCAACATTTGAGAAACCTAATAAAATCACCATCCATCTTCATGATTTTAAGTTTAATAAACTTCCACTTACTTAATTAAAAGTAATTTTAAGCAATATAAAGTACATCATTGAAAGATAAAATTATTCTCTCATCTGATGTTTATAAAACCACCCATAAACATTTTCATTGCATCTATATAAAGTTCATCTAATTTTTTTAAGGGCAGTATTTTGTGCGAAGTGAAGCTTTATTCTTTTGTTGTTTCTCTCATCTTATATGAGATCAGTTCAAGATTTAATCAGATCAATTCAAGATTAATTTAACAGATAGGCTTTCATCATTACAGATAGCCATCAGATAGAGCACCTTTCAATCTACACGAGTAATAAAATTACTTGGTCATCTAATCTCAAAAGTAACCAACACGTCTTCTGTCACTTTTATTTAGATCCCAGGACATTCTGAAAGGGCAGATAATGATATTCAGCTGATTATTTTGCCAAGGACGCCTCGGGAGATATAATCCTCCAGTGGGTATCACCGGAATACGTAATTACTCATAAAAAAGTGACATATAACAACAACTATATGAACTGAAACTATGCAAATAATAAGAGAAATCAAACATAAGCCACCTGTAACCATAATATAGGAAAGCTGATGTTAATATTGTCTCATATTATAAACTTGATTATACATCACATATTTGTTAATATTGTCACCTATATCTCGTACCAAATCATAAACTTTTTTTCTTTTATTTACATTTTTTTCCTAAATCATACCAAATCATTGGCCAATTAAAGCCAAGCTCTAAAGATAATCACTAACTAAAATGTTCATATTGTGATGATTCAAAAATGGTGGAACCTATATTGTTTCAATATAAACAATATGGGGTCTGAATGGCCGGGTGTCTAGCTCTCTGGCACTCAGTGCCACAGGTTTCGGGCTCGAATCCCACCTCTGCCATGGATGTTTGTAGTGGTTCCGAATCCACTTTAAGCTGTAGGTCCCAGTCTCACAGGATCGTAGATCCTTGTCACAGAGCCCAATCAGACTTCTCACCCACATCATTCTCAAACTGTAAAGGGGCAACTCAGGTCTAGGAACAATGATGTGGTGTGGTGAGTAGTTGTAGTACTATAAACAATATGACAATCATAGAAAAATTGCAAAACAGTTTTGGCTACATTTTACGATGCATCTCTTGGTATTATGACTTAACTCTCGAGATGTAACATTAAATTTAATCAGTATTGCAATTTTACAACATGTTCAATAAAGTCTGAAATCTTTATGACATTTCTTCCTTCTCGACCTATAAAAGTTTTTTTTTTCTTTTACCAATCTACTGACAAATTAAGTTTGTTATTAATCTAGTTACATAAAAACAGACGACCACAGTCGTAACATTTTTCCTTTGTTCTTTACCTTGTTGTCATTTTAGCTATTTTCTTTTTCAATCTGTAGCAGTTGCTAATGATTATCGAGAACAACGTTTTGCGTTGTTCATTTGCTTTTGATGTTTATTGAGATTTCCATGGAAGATCAGAGATTTTTTTTAATGCAAGAGGAAATGTTGTCCCTGGTATATGTTTTGGCTTTTGTCGTGAAGTACGAGATGGGTTTTGTAATTAGTTTATCTTTTTTCTTTATTAGACAACAATTGGACAATTCGTGATAAAGTAGCCAATCAACGAGCATAAATCTCAAATTCAAGTCAAGTACACATTTCTTTGATTGAAAAAAGCAACCATTTTCAAAATGAATACCTTTAATTTAACCTAAAAAGACTTAAAGAAATGGCCTCTTTATTTAATAAACCATCACAAAATCTCAAGTGCTTTTTAGAGAGAAAGTTTAATCCAGCTACGGCAAGCTTTTAGATGAAAAAAAAATATCCAAAGAATCTTTCCTAAAGAGAAAATAGCGACAGATAAAGAACACGTTGCTATTTATTGTTATTATTATTATTTTTATTTGGTTTCCGTTGAAAGTTCCAAACAAAGAGCTCTCTGGAAGTGTCTTTTCAGAAGACAGACAAAGAAAGAGCGAAGCTCTAAAGCGCTTTCCCAATGAACTGTCTCCATAAAGGACTAAAAAAATTTCTATTCTTTTATATGAAAACATTTTAAATTCAGTATGAATAACCTATTCAAGAATGGATCTTTACGTTTTCATATAAAATTTTGAATTTTTTTTAAATTTGGTAATGGCAAGTTTACAGGATAACAGATATAAAATAAATACAAATAACAAGCTAGAAACAAAGGGTATCAGTTAATCCATCCACTTAAGTCTGTCAATCCAATAACGCTTCCATAAAGACACAGGAGGCAGTGCAGAACAGGAAGCAAGGTGAGATATATTCATTTCTTCCTGGCCATCACACAGGAGACAGAGAGGGTCAGGAGTCAGTTTAATTCTGTGACGGTGTATGCGGAGACAATCGTGACAAATCGGAGACAAATTTAATCACTTCAAAATTATACACGATTTGGAAAATCTAACTAAATGATCCTTAGAGAAAGGATGAAAGATTCTAGTGGGCAAAGTCATGTAACGGGCATCGAGAGGGGAGTGGGAGTTGGAGAATCCGCCCTACAAAGATCAAGGACTCTTTGGAAAGATATTAGCGAGATCTAACTAAATATAACAATAAAAACCACGATGAAATAAAATTAAACGTGTGAAATCCAAAAATTGGAAATCTTGGGTGACATTTTATAATATCGCTTTATATGCAATGATGGTGGCAGCAAATTTAAGGAAACTTTTTGAAAATAGGAAAATACAGCGACTCATCCGTGGCTTACCATCAAGGCGCCTCCTGTGCAGCCCTTCGAAGATTTCCAAAAATCCAAAAAATTCAAAATGCACATAGAAAACGTGAGTACTGAGCCTTTGATCGAAATTGAGCATGCGCGAAGCTCGGTGCTCCAAATACGAATGTTGAGCCAATGGATATAAATGATGTGGAGCGTGTCATGGGTATAGAAGAGCCTGGGACGTTGATTTCAAGAGCGACAATGTACTACTTTGTCCAAAAAGTAAGACCAGCCTTCAACTTAAATTTCATTAAATTCACATGTCCTCTCCTGGGAATGAAATGCCAAAACTCTTCACGCGAGAAAAAATGCTACATTGTCTACAATAATTGCCATACTCAATTTTCGATTCTAGATCACTTTTTAAGTAAAGAATTCATACCAACTATATTTTAGTGTCTGCGCATGATCTTATATTCAGTGATAAGGGGGATAAAATGTTTAAAAAATTTTTTTAGAGGGGGGTATCGAGATAAAATGAATTCAGAAATGGAATTCATTCCTCCAGTACGATTCTTTCTACAATAAAAGGCACTTCTCAATTTTTATCCATATAAATTCTAGGAAAATACAATATCTGATTTTCTCAAGCAAATTCTCTGCTTTCCTATGAATTTGAAAGTCTTTTTTGCATTAATATTCAATGCTGACGAACTGCTTTTGTATTCCGTTTGGCGTTTCTCTTTCAATGCATTTTTCAAAAATATTTCCCGCCAGACTTTGAGTTGGCTTTTTCCCTTCACCTTCAAATTCTCAAATCAAGTTTAGACAAAAAAAAAGAAAGCAGATAAACTTGTATAATAACTAATATAATTGAGAATTGAATATTAATTCACCTTTATAAAGTAACAGTAGTATAAAAATATTTATAATGAGTATAAATTCGCACTGGTGATTCAATAGTAAAGCAATTAAGTATCTTAATAACTTTGGTAAAAATTGAATATGTATGCAATATCTTCATAAAGCAATATCTTATTTAAATTATTTGTTTTACACCAAAATTGAAATTAAAGAAAAAATTTTAAATAGTGTTGCATTTTTCCCATGGGAAGAGTTGTAGCATTTCTTTCTCAGGAGAGAAGAATGTATATTCTTTGACAAGTACATAATAACAACCTATCGCAGAAATTTGACAGCAGATAAGCAGTGTTATGGGTAGTTAGTGTTTTTGTACTAATGAGAACGACGTGTCACTCAAATCTGATAGCAGATATTCGGTATCATGTATAATGAGGAAATTAACGAATTTCTGTGTAACGTTCACAGGTCGAAACAACTAAAGATTGAATATGATATACTATGAGCTGTTGCATCGAGATTGGGGATGCAACATGGACTGAGAAAATGTCTACTCTAATGAGAAGTGAGGGAAGCTAACCGCCTCTTGACGGATTTTCTTAAAGTGAGGTTTTGGAGAAGAAGAAGGGACTTTGCTACGAGTCGAATAAGATTGCTGTTTTTCTTTTCTCTGAAGTGACTGTATAGGCCGGAGTTTCCAGCCTGTTTTCAGTGAGCCATTGGGGTTTCGTGTATCACGCGGTATGATAATTAAGGTCTGCCATCAGACCTGATATAAAGATTCGACGTAGACTCGGGAATTCTGAAAATCTCCAACCTTGAAGTGAGCTAAACTTGTGCGATTCAAATCATTTTTAATTTTCATTTTTTTTGAGAACAAAGTTCTGCATACATATATATATATATATATATATATATATATATATAAAATTTGAAAATGTTTGAAAATAAAAATTAAAGTGTTCTCAGTTAATCTGAAAAATAGCCCTCTTCCTAAAGCCTTACATGCAGAGATGTTGAAATAGAAAACATATATTTTTAATAATTTGCTTACAGTTTTTTGCTTGTGATTGTGCTACCTTAATCAAAAATAATACTTCAAGTATAAATTCTGAGATGTGTTGAATTTATTAAATTCCATAAAATTAACATGTTATAAGACAAATTTCCAAAATAAATTATATTAATAATGCTAATTATAATAAAAGTATGCATACAATATTAATATTTGAACTAATGAATAAGAATGCTCAAAAAGTAACAAATAAAAGCATATCTTTGACCTTTTCCTTACTGCTGAATTATTTATTTCACACACAAACACATATAATACTTCTGTACATATTTACACATATAATAATTCTATACATATTTACATAGATAACACTTCTATACATATTTTCACAAATAATATTTCTATACATATTTTCACAAATATATTTCTATAATATTATACATATATTTACATATAATACTTCTATAACATATTTTCATAGATAACTCTTTTATACATATTTTCACATATAATACTTCTATGCATATTTACATATATAACACGTCTATACATATTTTCACATATAATACTTCTATACATATTTAATGCGAGTATTTTTAATAATTCTATGCTTAGAATGTATTATTAATATTTTGAGAGACATAAAGCGCGTAAAATAAATAAAAGTAAATACAAAATATGTTATGCAAAAATTTTTTCAACTGAAACAATTTAACAAATAAATAAATATTTATTGACTGATATCTTAAAAATGCAAAATATATTTATTTAAAAATTTATTACATTCAAACAATGAACAAAAATTTATTACATTCAAAATATATTTAAATATTTAATCATCAAATTACAAAATTTGTTTATTTAAAAAAATTGTTCAATTCAAACAATGTAATGAATAAATAAATATTTAATCATCAAATTATAAAATGTGTTTATTAAAAAAAATTGTTCAATTCAAACAATGAAATAATAATCAATAAATAATTTTTTATTAACCGAAATATTAAAAAATATAAATTTGCTGAACTCAAACAATGTCAACAAAATTTTTAATACTAAATAATATAAATGTGAATTGATTCATGTTATCGCAAACTCTGGTTGATAAGCTCAAATTATTCATTGCTGCATTTAATTTACTCACAAATATTAAGCAAGATGCCTGCGGAGTTATGAACATGAAACTTTCTTCATAACAATAATTGTTTTTCTCAGAAGTCTGCAGTTAAATTTTAAATTTTTTGAAACCAATATTTTCTTTTTATTTATGCCAATAAAAATCACAATCTCTAATTGAATTTAATTAAACATGTTTTTGCCTTTTTTATAATAGGCTTGTTGTTGTTAACTTTGACTTTATTGTAACTCAATCCATACATATTTGGCTACTAACCGTGGAAACAAAAAGAACATATAAACAAATCAAAATTACAAAGGTAAAAAAAAAAACCAGACATTCTTACAACAAGTATTATAAAAAATTTTTTTAAAGCCAATTTCTACTTTTTTTCTCCTCTATTGCAGAAAGTCCTTTATAAATAATTTTCATTCATTTTTTTTTTAAGTTTATCTGGGGCCTTCTATTGGTAGGTATATGCAACTTACATCTAAAAAAAAACTAAAAATTAATTAATTAAATTTAATTGCTGAATTAATATTTGAAAAAACTGTATTAACATACAGTGTCATCCACTACAAGCTCAAACAATGTCAACAAAATTTTTAATACTAAACAATATAAATATGAATTGATTCATGCAATCGCAAACTCTGGTTGATGAGCTCACATTATTGACTGCTGCACTTAATTTATTCACAAATATTAACCAAGACGCGTGCGGAGTTACGAACATGAAACTTTCTTCATAACAATAATTGTTTTTCTCAGAAGTCTGTAGCACCTGTTATGGATCGATGATTTTCATCATTGGTCTGATATATAGAACGTAATGATAACGCCGTAGCTATCAACTTGCCTGTTTTCATGAAACATTTGAGAAGTTTCGTGTAAATATCTGTATATAGTTTCCAAAATGTATACTATCATATTCTCCATTAAATAGTTTTCGCCCATTAGCGGTTAGGAATATTAGTACTACGGTTTACAGTAGCTATTATGTGAATTTGAATATTAATAGTATATGAACTGTATGTATTAAAATATCCAATAGCTACACTTTAAGTAGTTAATAGAGACTGTTTCAGAACGGTTTCTATTAACTATTAACCATTCTCATATTTAATTAATAATTAAAGTAACAGTTTGCTAATCTACATCCTTTTTTAACCCTTTTAAATCCTTTAAACATTTAACATTTTAATAGATATTTTTTTTTATAATTTCTCACAATTTAATAATTTATATTTAATAAATATTCCTTTCAATAGATTCATTTTAATAGATAGTCCTTTTATAATTTCACTGAATTTAATAATTTATGCCAAATAAATATTTAATTATATATTTGTGAAAATATAAAAACATCATAAAGGAAAATAAATTAATAATATTTAAAACTAACTTGTTCTTCTGAACAACGTTAAATTTAATATTTTTGAAGCCAGCATTTTCTTTTTATTTATGCCAATAAAAATCATAATCTCAAATTATATTTAGTTACACATGCTTTTTGCCTTTTATAATACACTTGTTTTTGTTACCTTTGACTTTATTGGAACTCAATCCATACAAATTCGGCTACTAACCGTAGAAAAAAAAATAACATATAAGCAAATCAAAAAATTACGAAGGTAAAAAACAAAACAAATATTCTTAACAAAAAATGACGAAAAAGCCTTAAAAACAAGTTAAATGTTATGTTAAAAAGTCTAGTCCTATTTGTATACCTGCCCGTAGACAAATCCCTAAATTGCAACAGCAGATTATAACAGAGTATGGTTGGTCTCAGAGACTGCGTTGCTTTATAAATAAATGCAAAATTTCATTTGATTTGACATGTGAATTTAACAATCAAAAGAGTGACTTTTACAGCCACTGTTATTCTTTTACAGTCGGCTTGATCATTAATTTGTAAGGTATTGGTGACTTTATTTACTGATTACTTACAATTAATATCTGAAATATATCGGCTTGAACCAGTATCTATTTTGATACTGGTTGAGAATATTAATGTTAAAATATTAGCTATCTGTTTTGATAGCTAATATTTTTTTAATGAATGCTAAAATACTCATCTATTGATCAGAACAATTTTTAACTGATTTAGAATTAGTTTTAGGCATGTATCTCAGGGTTTTGTAGATAAAAGATGCGATGATAGCTTGGCAATTTTGGGCTATATTTTATACTGTTGGCGCGAAGAGAAAAATAATGTTATTTAACATACAACTATTAGGGTATGAATGGCCGAGCGCCTAGCACTCGGTACCACAGGTTTCGGGGTTCGCGTCCCGGAGGGGCCAGGGATTATTCGAATCCACTTTAAAACCATATGTCTCGGTCTAAGAGGAGCGGAGTGCGTTGCGGAGGTGTATTACGCCGCGTCCGTAGCTTATCTTCAAGCTACAGGCACCTCCTGGGTAGTGCTATGAGTAACATCGGTGCAGCGTTTACCTTAAGGAGTCAAAGACAACTGTCTTTAACCAGCTGCATTAGAACAAAAAAAAAAAAAAAAAAGAAACGTACTACGATTTTCTAAAGAAATGATTAATTTTTTTAATTGTAAATAAATTTGACGTTTGTTT
Organism: Caerostris extrusa; assembly: GCA_021605095.1. Classification (NCBI taxonomy): domain Eukaryota; kingdom Metazoa; phylum Arthropoda; class Arachnida; order Araneae; family Araneidae; genus Caerostris; species Caerostris extrusa. The sequence goes on along the minus strand of BPLR01000612.1, from coordinate 23,935 downwards.
TCTAAATATTTAGCATTTTTATTGTATTAACATTTTGCACATTTTGCAAGAATTCTGCAAATGTTAAAAGTGGAAGAAAGAGTTACTCTTGGCGAACTCTAAACCTATTATATTTTACTTTTTTAGAATTTTGAATATGGCAAACTTTAGTCATAATTTAGAAGAGAACTGGCCAGCTTTTCACAAGGAAATGACCAATTTAAAAACGCATTATAATAAAATATAATGGCTGTAATTTATTTTCTGCGCTATATTCTTCAAAGATGAAACTAACTAAAGAAAGTTTGTTATTTAAAAGAGAAACTCTACTACACAAAGCGCATAGTGACTATTTAAATACAGTCTCGCATTGCAGATACGTATTTGGGGAATATTTATTTAAAGGAGTGCACAGTAAAACTTTTAAAGTAATTGAACTCTGCATACTTGAATATAATGTGGAATTCAAAGCTGAAAATTCATTTGAATATAAAGAGAAGTTACGGTCAAAAGTAAAATTTGCTTTGTTTTTACTCTCTTTGTTGTTATGCTTTGAAAAGATTCTTTCTAGTGGGTACTTTTATGTTTAAAATATCTTTCTGACATGTTTAATGGCTCATAAATCATGCCTAAATAGATTTTGGGCTTTACAGTATAAATAAATCAAGGATTATTTTAAAATACAAAAATTAAAATAACGAAGAAAAGCATTTATAAAATTATCAAATTTTTTTATTTCATTTGCAAAGTTTTTTTTTTTTCTGTATTTTTGTTATGAAATTACTTATTTTTATTAAATTTATAAATGCTTACTATTGTATGTTATTTATATAATAATCACATAAAATAGAAATGTTATGAATTGGTAAGGAATAAACTGGTCATTAAAATTATTAAAACAACGAGTTATTTTTATCGTGCAAATTATTTAAAGAGCATTTATTATTGTTAGAATTCAATATTGTTTTCATATTAAATTACTGAAATATGTAATAAAGTTTGTTTCTTTTGAATAATTCATTCAGTTTAATAAATATTAAAATTTTATGCTCAGTGTTAAATTTATAAATCAATATACAATAAAAGAAAGTTAAAAATTATTTGTTTATAATTTTGTAGTTAGTTAGATATTCAAATATCATTATATGTAAAACTTAAAATGTTATATGAATGTAAATTTATTAAGCTTTAACAGATCCTCATGAGGATTTTAGAATTAATTAGCATTAAATACATTTATTTAAAAACTAAACTATTATAGAATATTTTTAATATAAAAAAATAAACTGGAAAACTTACTTTTGTGATTCGTAGTAGATCGTACATGTGTCTTCGTTTCTCATCATCATTAATGATTTCGTTGATAAATTCTATTTCTTTTTTTTTTTATATAAAACGTTAAAAAATTCTTCTTAGTAAAAGATCCTAAACTATTTAAAAAAATAATTTAATTTATTTAAATTATGTTAATAGCGTTTAATTTCTGTTTCCCGTGTTTCATAATGAGTTTAATTCCTCCTCACTTTGACGCCATATTGGTTTTAAATACGCTATCAAAACGCTTTCTAAGCGCATGCGCAGTAGTGCAATATTTCTGATAGGCATGCACAAAATGCAATGTTTCCTATGAGTATGAGTGATCGGACGATAAAAAAACGTTATGCAAAAACTCTTGAATATTTCCAGACTCAGCGTTTCAAATAAAAACAGTGAAGAATGATTTTAACTTATTTAATTGCTTGGATATAAATTTCAGAAAAACTATTTGCTAATCAGGAATACAATACGTAAATTTTGAAACACGATATCACAAATTAATACAAACGCATTATTTATTTAAAAGTTTATTCTTCTAAAGTCTTTTTATTAATTTGGTTTTTGTAAAGACCTTTTAATATGTTTTTTATATTCCTTTTTTTCCAAAATTGCAAATAAAAATCATAATATTATTTATTTATATACATGCTGTTAAAATTTTTGTACTGATTTTATACATGTAATGTGTAATGTATATAATGCGAATAATGTATAGCACATATCACTTTTAATGTGACTGCCCATTTTTAACCGTATTAAAATATATTAAGACACAAATGATTACTTTGTAAGAAAAAAAAAAATGGTTTAATCAACGTTAAATGTTAATAATGTTTATTAAATAAACTATTTTTTGTACGCTTTGCGTTTAACACAGTTTTACGAATGTATGTTTAGTTTTATTAAAATAAAATGATAAAAGTATTTTTTTCTTTTAAATTAATGAAACAGCTTCAAGGAAGAAATCCACATTCAAAATAATTGAACAACATCTCTAAAATATTTCCTCCGTTTTCTATTTTTGAATATCCCAATTACTTTTCTTTCTACTACTTTTACTTACTACTTTTGAAACTAGTATGCCCTTCAGAAATTTTGAATTACTTATTTAGTACTTATTACTTACTTATTAAGTATGCTTTCTTCAAGTAATTGTCTGCCATCAACGTTTTGTTACTTCATAGTTATTTTAGATTTCTCCACTAAACAAAAATTTTTAATAAATTTGTTTAGGTACGCATTTGTTTTAAATGATCATGCCTTGGGGACATTTTTCTTATTTCTGTATAACATGAAATTTAGCTATATTACGTTATTAAAATGATTTTGTGAACTATGAACTTATATTATTATGTATATTTTTCAATTGGTTTGTATTATAAAGAGTTATATATTAATGTAGATATCTAGCAATTTCAATGTACTTTTTATTTTAAGAAAAGTCAATTCCTACTTTTTTTTTTTCCCTCTATTGCAGAAATTCCTTTATAAATAATTTTCATTAATTTTTTTTAGTTTATTTGGCGCCATCTATTGGCAGATATATGCAACTTAAATCTAAAAAAAACTAAAATTAATTAATTAATTTTAATTACTGAATTAATATTTGAAAAAAAAAAAAACTGTATTAACATGAAGTGCCGTCCACTACAAGTTTCAAAAAATGTATTTGAACTTGAGTGGATGAATAAAAAGTATTTTATGAACGATTGAAAATTTGAACAAGATATATATAGGGAGAGTCTGAGCTAATAGAAGGAATTGAATAATATGAAATTTAGCTATATTACCTTATTAAAATGATTTCGTGAACTAATATTATTATCTATATTTTTCAATTGGTTTGTGTTATAAAGAGTTATATATTAATGTAGTTATCTAGCAATTTCAATGTACTTTTACTTTAAGAAAATCTTTTACTGTGTTTTTACAAATTGCAGTCGTATTACTATTACTGTTTAATTTTAAGTTTAATACTTAAAAAATATAAAATATAAAAAAATACTTTATCTTACTATTTGTGTTCTTGTAATATGAATTTAAAAAAATGTATTAACTGTAAAGAATGTATTTTAACTGTAAACACAATAAAACTATTTATTTATTAAGTTAAAAATACAGAATTTGCGCGAACTAGGCAAAAAAATATGATACCATGAATAACATTAGTTCATGCATTCGGCTACGAAAAAATATAAACGTAACTTTGCTCTGTGTTTTACTTCCTTATTACTTATTGTGCAATTTTATGAATATTTTTAAATAAGCTGTAAGTGTGCATAGAGAAACAAAAGGTAAATTATATTATAACATAATTAAGTTGTTATTGCCTAATGTACCAATTAAAAGTGAGGCTACTACATAATACTATAGATGGAAATGCTTTACTTAGACCTTATTATACTTATGCAGCTGGATTTAATTTTTATATTGTTGTTTAGAACAATAAAGTATAGTATTTTTAGCACTTAGTCTCTATGTAAATGTATTTAAAAACGATTTAAATTCAATACTGTAAAGTAATAGGTAGTATCAATTGTACTGCATACTTCTTGTCAATGGCGCAACAGCACCATGTTGGGCCAAGGCCGTCTACCTACTGGAAGATTGCGAAGCATGAGATGTTTTTTCTTTTACTTGGTAGGGTGGGGTCTGAATGGTCGATTGGCTAGCGCTTTGGCACTCAGTACCACAGGTTTCAGGTTTGAGTCCCGGCGGTGCCATGGATGTTTGTTGTAGTTCGAATCCACTTTAAGCCGTAGATCCCGGTCTCATATGACTATAAGAGCGTCACGGAGCAAAGTCAGACTTCTACCTACGGGTACTCCATCATAACAGAAGCTGCCCTTTTCCCTCCATCCATGAGTAGGTCACTCATGGGATGCCCGTCCCGCACTGATTGGGACTAGTCCAACACAACAGAAATGGGTAGGGTTGTCAGACCTACGTTCTACAATCATAGGAGACAGGATGTAAGGTTTAAGATGGAATCCAAACCACCACAATCATCCATGGCACAGGGGTCCCTCCGGTGCCATGCCGAGCCGAAGCCTGTAGCACCGAGCGCCAGAGCGCCAGTCCCTCGGTCATCAGGTCCCAATTGCACTGCCTTAACACATTTAAACGTTTATTAAATTTAAGACAAGTATTTAAAAATAGGACAGTTCGTAATGTTTTTATATATAATTTAAAATAATTGTGAAATATGTACCTATCAATCCCCATTGTGTGGTGATGCGATTTAAAAAAAGTACAGCAAGGAAAAAATTTTAATAAAAATAAATTTTAATATTATTATTTAACGCTTTGGCTTATACATTACGACTATGTGTAGAGATAAATGCATTAGCTCTGATCTACGCAAAAAAGCTTATATAAAAATAAAACATATTTTTAAACCAATAAAAGTATAAAAATTTCTTGTAAACGATATACCAATAATATCGAATTTCAAGTATACTTCCGAAAATGCCAATAATATCAAGTATACAATGCAATAAACATACACACAGAAGTCTCTAGTCTTGCTAAAAGATCCCCTTTTCAAAAGGGAAAAGTGTAATCGAAACGCATTCAGCAAATTTCAGAAATAACGCCGAAACTATTTTCGGCTTCAACAATTCCGAAAAATATAGTTCTGAATTCAATACTGAGTGATTCGTTTTTCTTCTTTTTTATCTTCCGAAGAGAAGCAAAAATTCTTCCATTCTTTTCTATGAAGTGTAAATAAATGGCCAAAATAAAGAAATCATGAAATCATTTCTCGGGTTCTCTGGAGTTGGCGTTCTTTGTTTGAAGTTATTGGTTTCGCCTTAAGCTAACTTTTACACAGTTCTTGCTTCTTTTTTAGACAATGCTTTTTGAGAATAGATTCGGATCATATTGCTCCCTTTTGATTGAAATGAACTAACATTCTTGTAGAATTGTGAAACTGAAAGACGTTCTTTAGCTCAATCAAAAATGAATAGGCTGTAATGGCAATATCATTTGCAGAAAAAGATGATTTGCTTTCAATAATAAGTAATCTGAAGTACCTGATGTTTGGATTCTGACTGATAGTAAGAGCTCAATACAGTATCTGAAAGATTGGCCAAGCATCTTGGACAAATTGGGGCAGGATATAGTTTCTAAACTAGCTGTTTTGGACCAGATCTGATCGGTGTGCTTGAAGTGGATTCCTCCCATGTGTACATCTAAGGAAATGAAATTGCTGATCTGCTCGCTAGGGAAGGTTGCGAACTTCCCAAAGCTTCTTCTTCCAATCTGTTAGCTTCAGAGGTTCATTCCATGACTTTAGCCAGTTTGAATACCGCTTGGAAGTCGCCACCAATTCATGCCTGGTACGCCGCTAAATATCCTGGTATGTCCATGCAGTGCTCCTGTCCTAGACCTGCTCAAACTGCTTTAGCTAGACTAAGAACTGGCCACACTAAGAGTTTGACCTTCAATGGAGACGAGAAGACATATACCCTTTGTCATTGTTCGGCCATCGCGTCTCCCTCTCATCTCATCGATTGTATTGGTGCCTCTGTGAGGCAACTGTTGAATGAAGGGAGGACAGTTTACGATCTATTGATGCAGCATGATCTACTGGACTTGATTTAGATTCTAAATCAAGGGGATAAGCAACAACAACAACAACAGGAATCTGGTCATTAGATTCTTATTCAAAAGAAATATTTTTTTTAAATTTATTAATATTAAAATTTTTTAATGTATTAGCATTAAATGTATAGAGGCCTGATAGCGGAGTGACTAGCGCCTGGTTCTTCAGAGCGTTGTAGTGTTACTCGGTCCGTAGCGCGTCGTCGGTCTCAACCGCAACCCACATTGGACTGCTCACAGGGAAATGATCGATACGATCCAGTCCTCGACGTAATAAAAGAAAAGCTTTAAATGTATTTTCGATGTTTTTTTTGATTTCTTAAAATATCTTAATTTGTAACAAATTATGTAAGTAATTTGAACGACTGAATCCAAATTTAAGTGAAAAATAATTTAATGTATGTTTCATCAACAGGAATTAACTTTGTATAAAAAATATACTTAAATTTGTTGTTGTTCTAATGCAGCTAGCAATAGATAGACAGTTAATCTTTACGCCAAAAAAGCATGGGCTGCACCGCTGTTACTCATTTAAGAACTATCAAGGGGGCACGTGTAGCTTGAAGGTAGGATACGGACGCGAGTCACACTACCCAACAAAGCTTTATGATCCTATTAGACCGGCACCTATGGTTTAAAGTGGATTCCGAACCACTACACACATCCATGGCACCGCCCGGACTCAAACCCGAAACCCATGGTACCGAGTTCGCTGGCCACTCGGCCAGATTGTGTATATTAAGAACAGTACTGTCTATTAAACAGTATATTAATCAAATTGCTTAATTTAATTCCTAAATTTGATCCCTTGCCTTGATTTTAAAATATTTTTATTAAAAAAGGTATTTATTTAATTTAAAATAGTTAAAAACACGAATTTACTTTCTGTACACTAAGGTTTGATTTGTCACTTTACAGTCATTTTGCGCACGCTTTGGGCTAATTAGACCACCATAAATCAAAGAGATAATATAAATCTAACGACTAACTAACCATGGTATAATGTTTTCTCCTATTCGAAAGTCATTACAATTATATCAGAAAATAATTAACTCAGTTTTCGTTTAAAAATCAAACACATACAACTTTTCTTACAACTATAGTTAATAAACAAATAGAAATTTAAGTCTTTATTTAATTATAATTTAAGAAACTGTTCTTTAGTAAGATAATATACAGAATCAATTCATCGCATATGCAGGTAACACATCACTCAATAAGTCTCCGATTTAGTTAAAGAAAACAAATCTTTTTTAGAAATTCATCTTTATTCGTTAACATACTCTACTTCTAGTGATATATTCATTCCAACTTTCCTCTAATTTTTCGATGCCTTTTTTATAGAACGATTTCTCTTTGCTCTCAAAACAGGTCTCAGTTTCGGCAATTTGGCATTTGAGCCAAATTTCTTTCCCTGGAGCATCTTTTTGAGGTCTGCGAAAGCCAATAGTCGCTGGGGGACAGATCTGGAAAGTACGGTGGGTGAGGAAGCAGTTCGAAGCGTAATTCAATCATTTTAAGCATCGATCAATTGGGACGCGGGGCATTGTCTTGGTGAAGCAGCAGTTATTTTTCTTAATTACTACAATCAATCGATCAAATAATGACATGTAATATTCTTATTTATAGTTTTTATCTTCTCAAGATAGTCGACGAACAAAATATCCTACGTGTCCCGAAATACGGATGCCATAACCTTGCCTGCCGATTTTTGAGTTTTGGGTCGTGAGAAGTTTTATGATAAAAAAAATTAATTTATTTTATATCGATAATCATCATCATCATCAGTGACACAAAAGTCCCATGGTGGGCCAAGGCCGTCTGCCTGCTGGCAGATTTCTAGACAGTAGATGTTTCCTTTTACTGGGTAGGGTTGTCAGACCTATGCCCAACGCTTTACAGTCATATTAGACAGGGACCTACGGTTTAATCCATTTCCTGAAAACATCCATAGGACCGCATAAATCTGTGACACCCAGCAGTAGAGTTTTAGTCACCCTGCCATCAGGCCCCTAATCGGTAATAATATACATGAATGTATATAATTGAAACATTTTTTTACACAAACACATACCCCCGCCATGCTCTACGATCCTGAGACCTTGACCTTCGGATTAAAGGGGGATTCCGAACCACTACAAACATCCATGGCACTAACTGGACTCGAATCTGAAATTGTGGTACCGAGCGCCAGAGTTCTAGCCACTCGGTCATTGAGGCCCCTAATTGAAACATATAAACAACAAAATATATAAAGTTAAAAAAAAAAAAAAAAACTTTTTTTTTGAATTTGTAATCACTAAAAATATATATATTTTTTTATTTTATTTGTACAAAATTAAATGTTATGGTAAACCTATTATTATTCCAATGTATAATAATTCAATTTAAATAAATTATTCTCCGTACACAAGAGAATGGAAATAAAATGACAGCCAAGAGACACCCATTCATTCATGTACGTTAATAATGATTGTAATAAGGAAAATAAAATTATCTTAAAGTCACCTACTGATTCGTGCATTATGCATATCATGCATATGAGTAAATAAAGTACTTCAGGAGGGAGAAATTTCTGTCTTCCCCAAATTTGATCCTAAAATTAGAATCTGTCCGCCGTAGCAGTAGTGTCGTTCGCCAGCATCCATAGAACATTCTTTTTGATATTCAACCGATTTTATGATTTCATTTAGCTCAATGTGATTAGTCTTCATGATTTTATTGAGTCTTTATGTTATCATTCTCTTCATCAAAATGCTATGATTGGCTTGATCAAATGGGAGACAGTAAAACTATTAGCTTATGATAAAGGATCTGCTTTTTCGCAATGAACTTTCATTAATTTTTTATGTAAAAGTAATATAGGCACTTTATTTACAGATTCATTCATTAAAACGTTTTGATGAGTGATATAAAAAGTTATTCTGTAGCTCCTTCATTAAACATTTTTAAAATATTTAATATTCTTAAAAATAGTGTACAAAATATATATTTAGACAGAAGGCCGAGTGGCTAGCGCTCTGGCGCTCGGTAAAACAGGATTCGAGTCCTGGCGGTGCCATGGATGTTTGTAGTGCTTCGGAATCAGCTTTTGCCGTAGGTTCCGGTATAATAGGATCGTAGAGTGTTGTGGGGATAGTGTTACTCGAACCGAAACCTATGATACCGAGCGCCAGAGCAGCAGCCACTCGGTCATCAAGCCGCCATACCGGATAATAGAAAGTGCCAAATCATCAAATGCCTAACTATAGAGCGCTTACTGTATTACTTTTACTACTGTTATCTTCCTGGTATTCGCAAAAAAAAAAAAATGTTTTATTTATTTTTTATTTTCACAATTATGTAATGATTTTAATAAGAATTATTATTATGTGTGAATATTTATTGCATTTGATAAAATGGACTTAAAATTTTGGTCAAATTAACCATTCTGTATAATTTAAAACTAAATATTTCATAACACAATCATATATATTACTTATTTACTGCCACAAGAAAAATATGGAAAATTTTCTTAAATAAATATGGAAAATTTAGAAAATCTTTCTGAATTTATTTGGAAAGTTTTCCATATAAATAAATATAGGAAATTTGTAAATTTTCAGTCCTGTTTACCATAGCAACGAAGATACAGTGTCCTGCATCAAAGAGCACGAGATGCCCAAAGAGAAAGAAGAGCAGAAGATTTGGGGGACAAAATGTGAGGCTCACATCCGATTCGATACTCGCACCTCATTGGTCAAGGAGTTCAGGGGGAGCGCCGTCTGGCGGATAGCGCTAGCAGTGAGAGACAGATGCTATATTCAAGCCACTGTAACATGAATTGTATCGGAGGTAGGGAGAAAGATTTTGCCTTTTCCCTGAAAGGTGCTCTCCTGACATCACAGGGAAAACTGAGAGATGCGGTCACGATTATCAGAACTGATTTCAACTTCTTCGTAAAAAAAAAATTACAGTTAACAGTTTTCTAAAGGTTCGATTATTAAATATGATTTATTTTATGGACTCGTATTGATAGTTACATTAATATTTGTAAAAATTGCTATTTTTCTGAGAAGAAAAATTTCAAAATTTTAAAGTACAAATCTTTAAGAATAAGAACTAGCAAAAGTGGAAATGTTTTATGGAAACAAGAAGAAAAACTTGAAAATGACAACTACTTAACAACTACAACTACTACAACTAACTAACTTTAATATTCTACTTGTTCAAAGTATATAAAAAAGGAAAAAGGTGAGTTGATGCATTTTTCAAGGATTTATCTAAAAATAAATTTTAATAAAAATGCGTTAAAGTTTAAAATTAAATTTAAAAATATTTAAAAATTATAGTTAAAAATTACAGTTAAAATGATAGTTTGTACCTTTTAATTTTTTTTGCTTATTCCATTTTATAAAATTTCAATCAAATATAAAAAATTCTTAATCAAATCATTTTTTAACAATATAAATAAGTTCTAAGGAATTACTTTTAATTATAAGGAAAAACTGTTTCGATAATTTGATGTATTAGTTAAAGAAAGTAGAATCACAAAAACGTAATATATATATATATAATTTAAAATTTCTCTTTTACAATTTAAAAGCAATTTTTTACCTATACAAAAGTGATTCAATACGCATAGACTTTATCAAGCATAACTTTTTACAATAAAGTTTTTTCAATTACATTTTAACACCTTCAATAATTTAAAATGCAATCTTTCTATAAAAAGTTAAACTAACTGTAAACTTCTTTAATTATTACTATAAAGATTTTTGTTCATTAAAAAGTAGATTTTTTAAAAAGTAGTTAGATTATTAAAATAGAGTTTTAAGTCCTTATAAAAATATGAATTTTCTGAAAAGTAATATGACATTCTTTTTTTTTTTTTTGGAACGAAAATTTTTTTTAACAAATAATAAAATAAAGCTTTCTTATTAATGGAAACAATTATTTAATTTTAATTATGACATTATTGCTGTTTATTCTACATGTAATTTTTTCTATTGTTATTTTTATGTTTAAGTACGTCAAAGAAAAAACACTGCAATATTAAATTAGTATCCTTAAAATAGTTTTCATAGTGTTAAATGATACTGATATACTATGTTAAGTGCTAATATACATACAGTGATAGGTACAATTAATTAATTGAAAATAATGTTGCATGCTATTTAAAAAAAACAATTCAAAGTGCAAAATTAGCATATTGTATAAATTAATCTTCCCTAGAATAAAAATGAAAAAGAGAACTGTATAATTATAATCTCTATTAATTATTAATAATGCATAAATTATGCTTTAAGAAGTACTTCCGATCCATAGCTCAAAGGCACCGAATCGACTAGCATGCTATGTGAAATTGTGTGTTGCATTAAAAAAGGCAAAATACAAAATTACATGAAAGGTGTAATTCTGCAGCCACACGAGATGATATGGGTAATCTACTGAGAGGAGTTCAGGGTGTAACTTAATTGTACTTATGTGCCAATTCGAGAAAATCCGGTAAAAACTTTTAGCAGGTACTACTAATACCGTTGGGAGTTAGAATCACTACTCAAGGATCGTATTTGTTGTTCTGTAGTAATTTGATCTGTTTCCATATCAGAACACACACCATTCATAATCATTGGTGACATCGGAGTTCCTCTTTTGATAAAAACAAGTAGGATCTGAATTCATGTCAGTAAAATAGTGGAGCAGATGAATACGGCATACTAGAAATAAAGACATCTACGAATTTGAACCCGTCAGTAGATAATGGAGCAAACGAAATCGTCATACCAGCAAATGAAGGTGGGACATCGCTGTGTAACACATAGACCACGAACAGAAAACTGATGGGTATTGAGAAGGGGAGAGTGTCTTCTCGGAGGATATTTACGGGCAACTGATTCGCCTTTGAGAGTCATATGTGATCCCGCCAGGCAGCCTCATTATCGAATCTAGAAAATTTACAAAACATTACTGACAATCGCCATATAATTTCTTCATTTCTGAAAGCAACAATGCCGCCAGCAGATATGAACCTCAGCTCCCTTACACGCTGGCTGCACATGTTGCCACTGGGTGGCCATCAATCGACAAAAAAGCTTGCTTTGTCAGAAATGGGATTGTATTATCAGCGACTTTTTGTAGTTTTTATTTGTTCGCAAAAATCCTCCTTCTCATGTCTTTGGCGGCCAGATGGCCAATTGGCTAGCACTCTGGCCTTTGGTACCACTGGTTTCAGGCGCTGGCGCTGGCATGGATGTTTGTTGGTGGTTCGAATACCACGTTAAACTGTAGGTCCCGATCTAAATAGCTCAAAGTTAGCACAAAATGATCGCAGTGCGATAAACTAAACTAAACTGAACTTCTCATGTCTTTACAGAATTACGGAATTACGGATTTATGGAAATGTAATTAATTTTACCGATTTTTGTCAATTTTTGCAAAATTTTATTACAACATATTCTGTATATATATTTTAATATTCATGTTTATAATTGTTTTATAACCTGTTTGAACAAAATGATGAAAACAATTTCTATAAGTAACAGTCAAAAAATTGGCTCTGAACATGGTCTGCCTTTTAAAACGAGGAATATAATTATACTTCCTCCTTCTGCTTCTAATCGATATATATCTGCTTGCATATTGGAAAAGCATATCTGACACATTTTCCTTTCTCTGAAAAACGTAAGTGTTTCTGCCATATCTTTGAGGTAATTAAATTTACGTCTAAGATCCATTAAGATAATTCTAGATGAAACAAGCAGCTTTAACTAACTAAAGTCTGTGAATTATTTATTCACAGAATGTTTTCGAAGAATTCGGCATTGAACATTTTGTGAAACATTGCATGCTAAAGAAAGGGGGAAGACTGAACAAAGCTCCAATTTAAAATTATGATTGTTTTGTGTTAAGGTTTTCAATTTAAATGAAATCGCATGTGACATCAAATTGCTTTCAGTTTCAGTTAACGTCACCAAAGTGTTTGAAAGTAATCAAATTATTTTTGTTAGAACTCTTACATTATTAGTGTAGTTTATTTCTTTGGAATGGTAACAAAAAACTCAAAGTCGTTTTAATCTAATTTTCACAGATAAAATATTTTGTTGGGTATTTAAATAAAAGACGAATCTATTACAAATAAGGGAAAAATTATATAAATATGCCCCCAAATTAAACTAAAAAAGAAATTCATTGTTAGAAGGTGAATAAATAAATGCCTACATTTAAATTGTTTTGAAACGTTAAAAGCACTTTATATAACCTTTTTGGTATCAAGAAGGGGCTTGAATAGCCGGCTGTCTAGTGCTCGGATGCTCGGTGCACAGGTTTCGGGTTCGAGTCCCAGGGGTGCATGGACGTTTGTTGTTGTTCGCAATCCGCTTAAAGCCGTAGGTCCCAGTCTAATAAGATTGTAGAGCGTTGTGTGTAGGCTTAGTCAGTCTTCAGCCCTCGTATCCCCGCTAAAAGTTACGCTGCATATTACCCTGCAGACCCCTGCGAAGGGTTCTTCTGAACTTGGTGTAGGTTTTCCTGCACCAGGTAGATTAGTAACAACAAAATTATCAAGAAGGAAAATTCAACGTTAAAATTTCGATAGATTTTAATATATATTTCCAGATATATAGAAAGCATTTCCACTTTTTTTTTTTAATTAATGATTATTTAAGCATAACACTATTATATGATCAAAAGTAATTCAACTCGCTTAAAACCATTGTGAATTATCAGTGTCCTTGTTAAATTATCACCAATATGCTGTTTTTTTCGAGACATGTACCATTAAGACACTATTACTACTACACCACACCACTCCACACCATATCCTTGTGCCTAAGGCAGGGTTGCCCTTATACAGTTTGAGAATGATGTGGATGAGAAGTCTGATTGGGCTCTGTGCCGCTCTGCGGTCATATGAGACGGAGACTTACGGTTTAAAGAGGATTCCGAACCCCTACAAACATCCATGGCACCTGCCGGGAATCGAACACCACACCACATCACTCTACCTAGAACTGAGTCATCCTTTACTATTTGGGAATGATGTGGGTGAGAAGTCTCTGACTCTATGACACTCTACAGTCCTAGGAGACATAGACATAGACATACATTCATAGACACGGCCATTGAGGTCCCGCATCATTAGTACAACAAAAATCATTTCATCTTTGAAATAAACAGTCCCAATACTGCCGTCTATCTGCAAGTATCCAGACGGTCTTGGCCCACAATGGGGCTGTTACGCCAATGAAAAAGAAGAAGAATACTTCCGTTTGGTGTTCGCACCCTCCTCCTCAAGCCTAATGGAAAGAAATTTACTCTTATAAATTCAACGCATCGCCATAAGTACGGCACTGAAGCTCCGTATTACGCAATGTTTTTAAGTTGCGAACCCAACACCTTTTTAATGGGACCGAACCCAATATACTCCAAGCCGTTTGGGTATCCTGATATCCATCTGATCACCAATAGTTTTAATTAATAAAGAAATTTAACTTTTATATAATTAATTTTTTAAATATTTTCTCTCATGTAAAATACATACATGTTGTTGCTGTTCTAATGCATTTGGCAATACAGAGACAGTTAATCTTTATGCCATAAGCAAGGGCTGCACTGCTGCTACTAATTTAGCACTACTACCCATGGGATAAGTGTAACTTGAAGATAGGCTGCGGACGCAAGTAACACTACCCATTCAAGGCTCTACGATCCAATTAGACTGGAGCCTGAGGTTTAAAGTAGATTCCGAACCTCAGCAAATATCCACGGAACCGCCCGCATTCAAATCGGAAACCGGAGGTACCTAGATGTAGAGCTCTAACCACTAGGCCATCAGACCCACTTAAACACAGATATAAAAAAAATAACTAAAATAGAACTGCCGTGTTTCATTGAAGCATTCAATATTTATTGATGAATGAAATTATTTCGCAATAGGCTTAATTTATTAAAATACGTGAGATAAATATATTAAAATACTGGATACAAATGTATAATGCATAAATAAACATAGTATGCTCCGAATAATAGTGGATTCAGAGAAGAATCATTCAAAAACGATGGGTTGCTTTGTCCTCTCGTTACATTGAAACATGTTAGCATATTCTTCGCACTTATTTTGATTGTGTCCACCATTGGTCACTTCTCTGCCCATTGACTGGTCGAAAAACACTCCTTTGTAGACAACTCTCCTGGGACCCTTCTAGGCCGACCGACCTGACATGTCCAATAGGTCTCAGGAGTATTGCCCAAGGACACAAATCTCATTCACGTTATTATGTTTAATAGATGGGCCAAACAAACACATATTTGTATGAGTCAACTGCAGATTTATTATTCTGACAAAAATGGCATGAAATATGATTGTATTTCAGCATTTAATAAAAACAGAATTATTAATTATACTTATTTTGAAGATTACATAATTAAATATCCTGATATGTTGTGAAATCGGTTGCTAAACTAAAATAATTACATTATAATCTCTCAATCCTGACGTCCATTCAAATTTATTCTTCTACGTTAAACATTGTTGGACTTGATACATACCCCATGCACTGCCCACATACGACAAGACTTTTAGGGATCACTGGCAAGGCATTAGCGTGTTGTATGAGAGAAAATCCGGAAATCTTCTCCAAATTTATCCCATCGCCACAAGCATAGGCACGGAAGCTCCGGATTACGGAGCGCTTTTTATGTTTCGAGCCAAAAAAAAATTTTTTTGAGGAACTGAACCCATTTTCACCAACCACACTGCCTGGTAGGAGATTTTCGGGTTTTTTTTCCCATACGACACGCGAATGCGGGGCAGTGATACCTAAAAGTCTTGTCGTATGGTAGAAAATCCGGAAATCCCCCACTAGTCAACCTAACCATCGAAGCTAGAGTTTAAACATTGCCCCGATCGCCATTGAGTCTTTTCGTTTTTTGAAAGCTTTAACCACCATAATCCAATCAGTGGATTCGAACTTTGGCTCTCTTGCATACCATCTGCGCACGTTGCCACAGGGTCACGAGTCTGCACTATTCTCATTTAAACACTTTTTCTACTTCGATATTTTTCGCTAATACAGCATGAGCGTAAAATCTTGCCCTAAATGTAAAAAAGTTACTACAAAATAACCATTGAATATATAGTAATAATGTAATTTTAGTATTATTACATAGTTCTCTTTATTAGATTTTTTTCAATTTCTACTAGTCGTTCACACTCTCCCTATATATATCTTGTTCAAATTTTCAATCGTTCATAAAATACTTTTTATTCATCCATTCAAGTTCAAATACATTTTTGGAACTTGTAGGGGATGGCACTGAATGTTAATACACTTTTTCAAAAATAGATTCATTCATTAAATTTAATTAACTAATTTTAGTTTTTTTTTTTTCTTAGATTTAAGTTGCATACATCTACCAATAGATGGTGTCAGATGTAAGAGGAAAATTTCAACTTGAAATGAAAACTTTTCTTTTTTAAACTTGTAGTGGAATGAAACTTGATGTTAATACAGTTTTTTCAAATATTAATTAATTAAATAAATTTAATTTATTAATTTCAGTTTATATGGGAGAAAAAAAAATTCTCTTACATAAGATATTTAGCAGGATATAAATTTAAGAATAAATACCGTCAGTGGCGAAGCGTGCAGATCGCTGGAAAAAATTTCTTTTTCAGATTCTTTATTTCATTCTGGGTTCTAGTCTGAGTCGAGGAGTCTAGTCCTGGTCTGAACGACAAACCAAACCAAATGATAGATAATGACCGAGTGACTTGCTCCCTGGCACTCGGTGCCACAGGTTTCGGGGTCGAGTCCCGGTGGGGCCATTGATGTTTGTAGTGGTTCGGATTCCACTTTAAGCCGTAGGTTCCGGTCTAATAGGATAGAACGTTGTGGGGGGTAGGGCTGCTCGCGCTATCTTCAAGCTACACATGCCCCGAGGGTAGTGCTAAATGAATAACAGCGTTCGTCGGTGCAGTCCACTGTGGGCTATTCACAGGGATATCGTCAATATGATATAGTCCTTGATGCAATTAAAAAAAAAACTTCATTCGATACATTGGCAAAAGCACCCCTCTCTGACGTTCAGGAGAAATGGTCAATTGGGATACAGACTCCCGGCCTTGCGGAAGCAGAACCTAATTTTACAGTTCTGCTGACAAACATTTAGTTGGGCTTCAGCCGAGAGGAAGTATATTTAACGAAACCCTGCTCTTAGATAAGTTTCAGCTGGGAAGTGAAGTCCTTCCACGAAGCTCTAATTATCTTTTACTTTGAATTTTTAAATACTGTTTGTGTGTAAATGTATTTATGTGTGTGGTATTTTATGCGTGTGTAAATGTATTTATGTGTGTGGTATTTTATGCGTGTGTAAATAAAACAGTGATTTCTCAAACATGTGCCACAAGTATCTCTATCAAACCACGGCCATTTACAATTTGGTTGCCCAACGAGGGGCGCACCCGTACCTGCACACTACACAATGCATTTTTATATACAGAACAAGACTTTCTACTCACTCCGAATAAATAAAACTCTACATAACTCCTATATAAGAATTTAAAAATTTTAAAATAAAAATAAAAAAAAAATTCTGTTTGCTATTTCTTTTCTTTTAAATAACTTTTTCATTTTAAAATTAGCGATCATATTTTCTCCCTTTTTATCTTTGTACTGCTCATGTTCCTTTCATTTCATCCTCAATATACCGTTCTGAGTAAAGAATCTTATCTACGATATTCCTTATATTAAGAACTGGCGATTCACGTACAAATGTTCCATTTACAGTCAGACAGTAGAGAGTACAAAGCATATTTAAAAATAAGTGCGAATTCCATAAATTTTATTCCCTAAATTATTCATCACAATTCCATAGTCCTTCATTATTTCGTCGAATTTTAGTCGTGGTTCCTGCCGCTGAATTTTACTACGCGACTGTAAGTAATATTGGCACGTTAGTTTAGTTTGTCGCTCTACGGTCATCTTGTGGACACAAGGGCTAAACAGACAAGGACCTACAGTTTAAAATGGATTCCGAACCACTCACAAGCATCCATGGCACCGCCAAGATTCGAATCTGAAGCCTGTGATACCAAATACCAGAGTGCTAGCCAATTGGCCATCAGGCCGCATTAGTATTGACAGGGAACCATATTAAGTAAAAAAAAAAAAATGTAAAAAAAAAAGGGGCTTTTATTATAATATGTGTGGAGAGGGGGAGCTGATGATTGAGTGGCACTGTTAGCTCTCTGGCTCTTGGTACCACAGGTTTCGACTTCGTGTCCAAGCTGTGTCATAGATGTTTGTAGTGGTTCGGAATCCACTTTAAACCGTATGTGCCGGTCTAATAGGATCGTAGAACGTTGTGAGAGGTATTGTTACTGCGCTCCGTAGCATATCTTCAAGCTATGCGCACTTCCTGAGTAGTGTTAGGTGAGTAACGTCGCTGCAGGCTTTCCTTAAGTGATCGAAGACAACTGTCTAAGTGTTTGCCAGCTTCATTAGAAAAAAAATTATAATAATATAGTCTTTTTTTTTCTCTCAAACAAATTTGGCTTTCAGCTTTTTAAGATAAATTTACTATTTTATTTAATTTTTATCAGCTAATCCAGACGAAAGAATTAACTTCTGAGAAAAATTTTTAAGTCTTAATTACATGACTGCCGACAAAAACGAGTATGATTAAGTGATTTTATTTCATTTTTGTTATCATAATAATAGTGTCTGGAAACGTTTTTGCTGTTACAAAAACCTTTGTCTGCGACGCTAATTCATTGCAGTGTCTTAAATAAAAAATGACATTTCTGATAGCGCAGTTCATTAGAAAATTTCGCTTCTGCATTGTTTAACAGTGGAGAGATAATAGCACATTTATTGGGACTTAAGAGTTTGTATAGTTGCTCGCTGGCCTATATAGTATTGCAGAATGTGCCTTTTGGATTCGATCCTATTGATTGCAATACAATGTGGTTTTCCGGATTTTATCTCTCTCTCTCTCTTTTTATTCTGAATCATTTCCTAGGAAGTAATCACTTCCGTTGAAAGAGCCTTTCCAAGTTATTGGAAGAGCATAACCCCACCATAGATTATAAGTCGCATTGTTCATTTTTGTGGAAGATTTCGTAATGTCCATGATGCAGTTGTGATGGAGGAATTTCAGCGTATAAATTTTTAAACTTTGCTGAGGTATGATTGCAGAGAAGCTAGCCCTCTGTACCACAGATGTCGGATTCGTGTTCCGGCGTTCTCAATGGATGTTTGTAGTGGTTCGAATCCACTTAAAGAATGGAATGGGGTGAATTTTTAATCCCCTTTAAATCTATTAGACAGGGATTTAATAGGATTGTAAAGCGTTGTGGGTGTAGTGTGACTCGCATCCGTCGCCTATCTTCAAGCTACATGTGCCCTGGGTAGTGGTAAATGATAACAGTGGTGCAGCTTTGCTTATGGCATAAAGATAACTGTGTCTGTATTTCCAGCTGCATTAGAAATAAAAAGTAAGCTGTACCCCTCTTTTAAAGTTGGCCCCACTATCATTGAATCACCCTGTACTATGCACTGCGTTTAAAATATTTAATATTTTCATTATTGACTATATACACAGACACTAAATTATGTTACATTACATGCGTTACATTATTTATCAACGTTACATAATTTTCGTCTTAAGCGTACGAGATCCAAAAAGTTAGGTTTGGCTTGGTTTGGTTTATCTCTCTACGGTCATTTTATGCCCATTTTTAGGCTAATTAGACCGGGATCTACAGTTTTATGACCAAAAAGTTTAAAGTTTGCCCTATTATATCAATCTTATTTTTTTTTTCAACACACACATATTGCAAGGAAGTCCTGCTTTACAGTTTTCACTCCAAATACTAACAACAATGCCGAGAACAGAAAATGTATGATAATTTCCAGTCATCTCCAAACATTGAATTTGACTTAACTGAGCATCCGATGCTTGCACGCTGTCCAGTGAAGGGCGCTAATTAAATAATAAAGGAATCACACGAGACAGAACGACTTTAATCAAGCAATCTCGGAGCTGATCCCTTAATTTCGGAAAAGGCCTTCGCTGTCCAAACTATTAATCTTTTCGCAGAGATGACTTCGCTTCTTCCCACTAATTTGTAATTAGATGAATCCCAATTAGATAAACTGGGGATTTCAGCCCATGATATCAGTTCGTTGGTGGCTGTTTTACTGGAAATAGAAATTACAATGAGATGGCTGACAGGTTTGGACAAGTTTTCAGGTGGCCTATTTTAAAGACTAGTTGTCATGCATCAATTATTGTATTAGAATTTTAAGTTTCACTATTACGACTTCACATTGTTAATGTAAGAAATAACATTCTGGAATTTTAATTTTAATTTTCGAGATGATAGTAATGTAAAAAATAATAATTGCTCAGTGGATTTATTTTCACTGAAGTCATTCACATAAACTGAAGACACAAAGATTGCATTCAGAAAATAAGCTCACAAGATCTCTTCTCAGTATCATTTAATTCTTATCTCCCACTAATGACTTCTTTTTGAAGATCTATATTAAAAGTATCGTTCTCTCTGCGATTCGTCTACTTTCTTATTTGTACTACTTTGAAATTAACATTTCTCCCTTTTTTTTTTTTTTTCTTCATTTTGAAATACCTTTTTAAAATTAAAAAAATTAATATAAAATAAAATTAAGTATAAATTTAATAATAGATTTGCATTTTCCTTATTTTTTATTTTTTAATAATTCAGGGGCAATAGGCAAAAGCACCTATTCCTTTCAGCAGACACAAAAGATTTAGGGGTCGAAAAGTATTCTGAAAAAAATATATGTAAAGTACTCACTAAACGTGCAGCATTAATAATTAACACGCAATTTTTGTATACCCTGTTGTTATTACCTTTCAAAAAATATTAAATACAAATATTATATCCAAGACAGATAAGAGTGTGTAGTTGTACGTTTACAAAATAAAAATTGTTCAGCGAACTCTATTTCTTTTCTTTGATAAAAAGAATAGGTGCTTTAGCCTTTTGGCTATTCAATTATTAATAAAATTTTAAAATAAAGAAAATAAGAGATTTTTTTTTTCATTTATTTAATACCTATCGATATCTCTTCATATATGTATATAGGTATATGTACACACATAAATAATTTTTATTTCATTTTATACTATATTAAAAGGTGTTGCAAAAGTTCTGTCTACAAAAGTGTTGCAAAAGTTTAATTATGAAAAAGGTGTTGCAAAGTTCTGTCTGTAATTCTTCATTCTTATGTCTATTATTCTCCTACTCTACTCTACTATTTCTACCCGAAACGTTAATTGTAATATAGTAGAATTAAGAAGAAAATGAATCTCTGCCAGACCCGAATTGTAGTATTGGAATTATAAAAGAAATTCATAAGCACAGTTAGTTAATATGAAGAATAGCCCTGAATTTTTTTTTTTTTTTGTATTTCTCAGGTAGACAACTAAGAATGCAAAAGATATGAGGTAATTTTATTAATACAAAAATATTTTTAATTGGTATTTATTGATAGACCCAATTTCTTTTCAAAAAGAAAAAAAAAGTAGTAGCTAAAAAATAATTCTTAAGCCCCAGCCGAAGAGGGCACGAAAGCCCCTCGTGGCTCCCGACTTGTGACAGCATGCTCAGCTGGCGTGCAAGAGAGCGAACACGCAAAAAAAGAGAAGATTCAATGGAAAATGTAGCATACGTAGACAGTTGTATTGCCTGATTGGTTTTATTTTTTACGTCTTACCAGACAAATACTTGTGTAGTAATTTTCCCTAATTTCTTACCTGCATGACCAGTCGTTGGGCCATTGACTTTTTTTCTTCTAATGCAGCTGGTAATGCATAGACAGTTATCTTTATGCCACAAGCAAGGGCTGCATCACCGTTACTCATTTAGAACTTCCCAGGGGACACGTGTAGGTGAAATATAGACCACGGACATGAGTCACACTACCCTCACTACCCAACATCATGATGTTGTAAGACACACGTGTGCACTAGATGACCATACAGCGATGAACCAAACGTAGAATATATTTACTTTTAACCTTGAATACATTCACTGAAACATCTTTCTCCAATAGTGCAAAAGAAAAACGTTGACGAACCAAACACAGTGTGTTTCGAAAACAAAATTGATAAAAAACCGACTTGATGTGCCACTGCCCGTTGTCAGAGTAAATTGGACACAAAAAGGACTTTTACTAAACAATAAAAATATTTAATAGTTATATTCAGAAAAATCTTTATTCATTTATTCTAATATTATTTCATTCTTATTTTGAATACTTACTATGAAATATGAGGCGTGAAAATGTATTTCAACAATAGTTATGTATCGATTTGATAGGTTTACTACACTCAGCAAATCAGATTAAAAGGGAACAAGTTCTCTACAATTATTTATACTTATCTCAGAATTCTTTGACAAGACTTAAAATATGGGAGACTCTTCTCATAATATATGTAAAGAATGGTTCTTCACATTTGTATGCAATGCGATATCTGAGTCTAATCTAATCTGAAGCTGTCTAATTACACGTTATATGAAATGTCATCCATTATTTTAAGCAGGTCATTATCTTAAACATACTTTAATTTAATTGTGGCTTTGGTACGGATTAGGGACCCTTATTATTTTAAATATGATGTCGTTTATCAAATACGAAAAATATTTCTGATAATTATTATGCTGATTTAAAAAAAAAAAAAGGAATTCAGTTTAGATTCAATTCTTTCTAAATATCTTAACTAATTCAGTGCAGCTAAATAACTTGGGATTATTATTTTGTCATCAAATATAATTGGGTTCTACGCCGTATAAAATGCGTAATAATTATTTAAATGCAGATTTTTCAATTTCTTAATAGTTGCGATAAATCTTTTGTAATTTTCATTTATTGCCCATTGAGTTCATACATTTTTGATTCAATTAATTTAAATGAATATATTTTTCTGTAGTGTGAGAGAGCTAGCAAGAACAGAACTAAAACAAAATAACTGTAGACTAAGAATGCATATAATAATTGATAAATTATCGAATTTTAAATATAACGTAAATAAAAAAATATTATATTATGATAACTAATTAAGACATTACTGAAAAATGTAAAGAATAATGCCATTTAAATTTTTTTTTACTGATTTATTATTTTAACATATCATGTTGTTATGACTAATCCTCAGTGTCCTGCATCTTTGAGCGGACACCCGCTGAGTAATTTACTCCTGGAGGGGAGGGAAAGGCGGCAGCTTCTGTTGGGATGGAGCACCCCAACAGAAGTGGTTGGAGCAGAATGGCACCCCAACAGGATGGAGCATCCCACGGGTACCCCCTCCTGATCCACCCTGACTTGGCTCCGTAACGCTGAAGAAGGAGTGGTAGTGCCTTCTGAAAGATCTTTAAGGGGGACCTCTCCCGTATTTGCATATCGCATGGAAGGAAATCCAGAAAACTCCCCAGGTCATGCGACTAACGAAGCAAGATGCTGAACACCACAAAAGCCACCGAATTTTCTCAATTTTAAAGCAGTGTCTACAATAATGCCACCAGAGAATTGAACCTCCGCCCTAATGTTCACAAGCGGCGCGCATAATGATTTTCCTATCCCTAAGCTGTCTGCCGTTTTTCTTTATCCCACATGGTAGACAGCAACATCTAGACCAATCGCAAGAACCCGTGTGGTCTCATTGAAGGAGGAAAGGGGGGGGCAGCTTCTGTTGTGAAGGCAGTCTGACGTTGTTCCGTAACGCTGAAAAGGAAAGCTGTGCCCCCCAGGGTGGTCTTATAGGGGGCGCTTACTTTCATTGCGTGACGTACAAAACCCCCTGAAACTCCCTTCATACCGTCCAACTCATAAGACAAGATGCTGAACATCCCAAATGCCATCAAATCTCTTCAATTTTTTAAACAGTGTCTAAAACAATGCCAACAGCGGAATAAACAGCAGCCCTAATGCTCTTCAGCTGTGCGCGTTGCCACTGAGCCACAAGTCTGGCTTGTATGTCGTAACTAGTTCTATTCGTTTTAATCAGT